>MNPL01011892.1:7951-22376 GCA_002081605.1 Tropilaelaps mercedesae
GAAAAATGAAAAGCAATTGATAAAATAAATTGAGTCGAGCAAAACAAGCGAGTATTAGTCTAGTACATCCAAAATCTGCCTGTAAATAAATGCAGAGCAACGCTGAAGCTCTTTTAATGATATGAACCGTTTGCATCAAGATCCTAAACAGTGATTTAGAGTAAAGATCCGCTAAGCCGAATCTCGTATGGTTTGGCGACTCTTCAAATATGTGTCAATCACATAACTGGCCATTGTATTGTGTGAAAACTTGACACTGTCGTAATTTTAGGTAAATTATTGTTAATATTTCTGCAGTTTTTTGTCGTGGGATCATAATAGCGTCAAGCTACTTGGTAACCTATTTAAATGCAGAAAAATAATAACAGTGGTTCTGGCGCGTCAAAGACCAAATCAGAATGCACACGTGTCATTTAATCTGGCCCGGGCTGATTTACAGGTAAAACCCAGACCTAATTAGTTGTATTGCTAATATATAGTTAATGGCTAGTGTCTAGATGTGCCTAGCCGTGTTAGAACATGATCAAAACGACGACCATGATATAACCTGATTCCCGTTTTCTTTATTTGAGCCCTGACGTGCATGACCTTTTGAACCCGCAGGCAGCCACAACAAGGGCTGCTCCGCCTTGTGGACACTGAACGGTTTCTCCAAACACTACAATTATCAAGTGTCACCTTTAATTCTCAACCTTCTCAAAAACCATTCGAATATTGATGGGGATTTGAGATGGGAGGTATGTGGGTGCATATCCATATAACCACATACAATGTGCTTAAGTTAGTTTTCGTTGTTGGGTCTTTGTTAGCATGTGTGCATCAAAGCCGGCAATTTTTAAACGGTGATTTATTAGGCTTGCACATGTCCTAAATAGATGTCAGTTTTATTTTCAGTCAGCCATGCTGAATCGACAGTAAATGTCGCACTTATTTAAAGACCACGTAGATGACGGCGATGGTATTTGTTTGACTGCATTATTCTTAAGTGGATCAACGAGCCCCGTAAACATGACGATCGGCTGGTGTGAACGCTTGAAAATGCTTCTCCGTTTGCTGAGGAGATTTTATTCTTATGGCAGAGACAATACGTTTGTTATAGAACAATTTAAATGTTTTGGGCGGATAGGTACTAAACAGAAGCACATTCGGACAGTGAATGATGTGAGGTGAATTGACGAGATCAAAGTCGCACTTTAAAGGCCATTGTAGTTACTCCAATTGCCTGTATATTAGAGTATTAGCTCCAAAGCTACATGCAACCTGATAATGTTAGAATTATAAAATGCCGCATCGATGAATATCCGTTCGCAAATGGTGATTGATTGTTGTTGCACTTCAAACAGAAAGATCAAAGTGCTAGCACGTGATTCTACCCGATCTGTCAACCTTTCGCCGTCAATCTTTTGTATCGATGTTAAGGGAAATTGAGGTACTAAGCGTCATTATTTTTTAAGTTGCTCAGTTAGAACGTCGAACACAGCAGAATTATCCATACAAAAACAGATAACCATATTGGTCGTTTTTTAAGAGTGGCTGCTTTATTGGGCGATCGTCAAAGATAACTTTCAGCAGATTAATGTTCGAATAGTAAAAGCTTTTTTAATAGCCATGGGACTACAATGGACAAGTGAAAGTAGTCGTGAGGTTATCCAACCGTTTAATACGTGACGCACTATGTCATGCCTAACGATTGCAACACGGCTTGTTACTATCAGTAATCTCCACCCGCAGCCATCGCTAGCTGAAAGCTTCTTTACGATCTGATGATTGTGTGATGACATTTCCAGCATGACGAATTTCTACAAGCAATATTTCGAATATTGCCTTCCCGAAGCTGATACTTTGATTTAAGGATTGGATAAAATTTGATGAGGAACGCACAAAGATCGCAAATCGAACAATAACACATTCAAAATTTAGTTTGTGATTAGGATTTCATCACACTTTTTTATTGTAAAGGTGGCGCTCGCAAGATTTTTTTAAACATTACTAATCTTAGGATGATTTTCAATAAAATTTTTGATAAGCTCACTGACAATATGTGGGCGGTTTTAAGAAACACGACATATTTAGTGATACAAATATGGAATATCTCTTTATAAAGTTGTGTCTACATTATTTTAATAATTGGCTTTATATATAATCACTATACCAGATAATTTTTTAGGAAATCAACTATACGCAAAATAAATTTGTACACATGTCATATTCACCATTAAAAAAACGTCGAATCGAATTACGATTTTTCGGTTAGTCATTTTCGGGCACTCTTTTTGCACAAGCTCCCGGCTTGTCTAATGATAAATCATCCTAATCCTTTTAGAACGAGATCCGTTACGAGTACGTCCGCCGGCTAGTACTTAACTACGATTGTCTCATGGACAAGTTCCTATTTAAGGTGAGCCGCTGCTTTCACATAACAAGCGCTTAGGACGAATGCGTTTACATAATATCTTTGTATTTAATGTCTTTACCACCTTGTCATTGAATTGCATATCATGTGCTTGCACTTCTGCTTGAGATGTTAAGTGTACACATATCTGCAATATATGCGTATGCTTAACATACATATGTGCAATTCAATAACAATTTGAGTAAACAAATGTGATAACGTTTGCGTTCAAAAGCCTCTAAGTGGCACAAAAGAACATTTCACAGTGGAACGCTCGTTTCGAGCGTTGAGAAGGTCTATCAAACGTGCCTTTTTAGAATTTAGGTCATGCACCATAAAAATATTCTACGAGCGCATTAGATCTATCGATTGCACGGTCGAACTATTGTCTGGATCACTGGAGCTTCTGGATCACTTTGTACTCACTTTTTTATTTTCTGACATGTCAGGTCTGTAGCGGAATATATGTTACCAGAGAACTGCCTATAAAGGTTTATCGCCGAGAGACGGTCTACTGAAATATCACTCTCATACTACTGTCTACTGTAATATCGCAGTTGAATGCTTTCGCGTTTAGTGCTGCATAGTGCTACCAATATTCATTCCAAGTAGTTTTGCATACGTTGAGCTCTGCAAACGGTTTTTGGCAATAGAAGGTCAACTGTGAAAGTAATAAAACTAACAAAAATAGTAGCAAAAATACTTCTACTTATCATATTGAAGTTCACCATAAATTTCCTCCTACTATTCTGTATCATCGTCCAACTTGACGGCGGCTCCACCACTGAATTTAATAATTATGTGTTATGTATACAATGATAAGCCAAACACAGTACAGAATTAAAAAATACTAGACCTCTCCTGCGTTAAGAAAATCTGACGCAATTAGGACCAATTTTGGTGCTCAGAATGACTTTTCCAATGTAATATATTTCAACGCTGCCAGGACATCCGAACCCGCGCATCAAACGATGACCAGTTCTTCGTCTTCGAGGACGAGATTTTTCAAATTCTTTTGGCGTTTCAAAGAGAAACGCTGTCGGATAATCTCACCTCACTGTCGTCTTCCATGATTGTACCTTCGATTGTACTTGCTGCACCATCCGCGTTGGGTACGTAGAGTTTATATGCTAGTACATGTCCGTAATCTACAAATTGCTAGAGATTTATACTTGGTATTACTGAATATAAAACGTGGAGAGGCGGCAATTTATCTTATATAGGTACATTTTTAAATATAATAATAGATAATAATAACGTAATAATAATGACCGTAAGAAGAATCTTGAATACTTTTGGTATGTGATCTAATGCATCGTTCGATGCACTGTGATCCGTTTTCAACTGTAGTGGCTCCTGTATGTTTCGTGACCTCTTCAATTGCGGATGTTTTCCATATCTTCAGCACTCTTGCCAAGCGGTACTTCACCTACTTGACGCGACTCACCTCAAGCCCTAACGGCATAGTTAACATCTTTCACGTCTTCAACTCCATCCTCACCATACTTAAACCTAAACTTTTCGAGCATTTACTACCTATTACTGTGTAAGCAATTTGCCCAGCTTAATCTATGGTCGACTGTAATCAGACACGGCTTCCATGCTTATTTTGATCCATTTACCTAAAAAGCACCTGTTTCACCAAGCATTCCGAGAATTCGCAGTGATCGCTTATCTTTTGATATAAGAAAATGTTTGTTAGAACAGATTAGAACAGATACACACTTCTCGAATTGCGGGTGCATGATGACGTAGTTATCGTCGACTTCCAACATCATACCGTAGCTGGCAGTGATTATGTACATTAATGTGATAGCTGCTTCGGATGTAGTCACAGCATCGAATTTCAATTTTGAGATACAAATGATTTATGATGTTAGCAAAATAAATGAAAAACGAGTGTTTATGGTGGGCCTAAAGTGATAAGTATTAAAAGTGATCAAAACGCAATACAGCGGATATTGCAAGTCCACGAAAAAGTGAAAAGGGGCTGAAAAGGAATGGAGTCAACGATTTTATTTAACTGGTTCTATTTAACTTGAGATTATTTTTTTCGGTGAAATAAGGCCCGCATTTATCATAGGATGCAATAACGTTGTTTTCGAAAACGTAATAAGGTAATTCGGGTACGCTTATAATCTGCTAAAGTGCATAGTGCAGAACTCTACAGAAATACGGTGACGTGAACGGACAAGATTTAGAAGGCCAGAGAACGTCGTGCTTATGCAAAATTACGAGTCTAGAACATTGTTCACACAATAACGCGATTCACTTCGGTGACGTTCCATCGTGATTTAAGAAACTCGGGTGCTGTTCCACAATAATAAATAAATATGTTCAAAAAATATTTTATCAATATCTGTGTTTTACTGATCTTAGACCCTTTACATTATAAAGAAAATCCATTAACGCCAGCTTTATTTACAAAACCAAATATCTCGATTGTAAATGTTCCCATTAAAGTTTGAAAACCTTTAAGGATCTTAGGTCACGTTCGGGTTATAGAAAGCATGAATATCGAAGTACTAAACTGGATGGTAACTTGGCACAGAAAGAATGTTTATAAGTATACCCCCATTCAGTAGTAGCGCGAACTAACACTTGAGATGCTGTGATACTGCACATGCTTTAATAAGCGTATTGTGGAAAGAAAGTGTGGAAAGATGTATCTAATACGTCCTTGCCAATATTTCAAGATACAATGATTGTACAGTATTAACACCCGACACGAAACGTTCTACGCTGCGGTATACCGTGCAGGACAAAGAGAGAACGGGCTTAACAAACGCGTTATCAGGCATCGCTTTGGACATATCACAACTCGAGTATCCAAATTAAAATTACATGTCAATGACTATGTGGCAACTTTGTTGTTCATGCGTATTCAGGTAGGGTGGAACCCTGGCGAAATTGAGCGGCCATGCAATTTGGTTACGAAGCGGCTTACTATACAACGAAAATGATCTTAACAAGCCTGTCACTGTATATCATCCTCGAAAAGTCTTATTTTACTTACGCATTGTTATATATGTGGTATTCAACTCCAGCGAGGAAGAGATCCTAGAGGTTCTGCTATGCGCCTTCGCGGGTCCTCTGGCGGCAGACCAAGTCTTGGTATTGTGGGATGCAATGATTGGATTTGATTCAACGCTCGTGCTTGCGCTTCTAGCCGTCGGCGTCGTGCTCACCCGGCAGAGGGTCCTCGAACAGTGTGAAAATCGCTCTCAACTAAAAGTAAGTTGTAGGTTTTTTATTTATAACCGAATGTGATATGGTACTACGCACATTGTTTATCTAAACTGATGTTTAATGCCGTTAATCAATCTCTTTTTATTGCGATCGAAGCTTTTATCACATTTGTTACTTAACTGATATGACTAATAAATATGAAAACAATACAACTATGTCTTGGTTACATGTATCTTGCCTGACCGTATCTTCTTCAGAATGTGTTGTGGGTGTATTCCATTCGATGTGTTAATATGATTTGAATCATACTGGTCGTGATATTGTTGTCAACTGGTAACGTTTCAGGAGGCTTTGCAAAATCTACGTGACGTTCAGGTGATGCCAACCCTGAAATTTGTGTTGGGGCAACTTGAGATGTTGGATAGTTCTGTAAATGCACCACTTCCCGACTCGACTTAGGTTAACAAAGTAGTTCATATAAAGATCACAAGACTGCCTAGATACAATCGTAAGTAATATATACTACAGCATAATGTTATTATTGCCAAGATGTAATGTTAAACATTCCCTTCCTTTTGTATAAAAAATACATTGTAAAGTAATATCAAATCGCTTTGTTCCACCTTCTGCAAAAATTACTACCACATAATATTTTCCGAGAGTCAATTAAAGCCATTTTAGATTGCTAGGTAAAACAAACTCCTTAAGAAACCTTAATAAAACTTTAGCAGAGTTTTTTGTTTTTTTTATTTTCTCACAACAGTTCACTTATCGTCTTGGCGAAATACAACACAACACAACATAAATTTGGGTGAAGGTTGCTTTGTTTAAATACAATGATCGTCCCTTCTATCTGCTTTCAGGTATCATGTCCTAGATGGGACTGCTTTCATTTATTCGGAATAGGATTATTACGTTTGTGTAGCTGTTAAAATAAATGCTAATTAATAGTAATCAAAGTTGCCCGATATGTGGTCTTTTAGCTATTTTTTTTATGAACAGAAAAAACGCTAGCCAACGGCTTACACCGAGACTTGAAATCGAAAGAGACGCTAGGCGTACAGGCCTGGCAATGTTCCTTCTTCTCTCTCTGATATGACTGTATTGATTTATAAATTGGTTTCAACTCAAAACGTTGCTTCCTTGATGTTAGTATAGACGCTCCTCCATAAGAATACCACAACATAATAACAAGTAGAAGTCTACTGATACGCGAGCTTTACTGCCTAGTTAACGCCACGTGCCAGTGCTCGATCTTGCCTTGCTGTGGCTCTTCCTCCAAGTAAAAATTGTGCGGGTTTAATGAATGCAGGTAAGGAGGGGAGGCAACAAGTATTCTCGGGAACTGACGGGCATGAAGTTTACAACACGGCTATCAATAAAATTCTATAGCGAAGTCCTTCACGAAACTATGCGTGTGTACTGTAGACTATACAGATCTCTCGTCCTTTTAATGGGGATGATGTTCGGTGATATTAGTCGTATTTATCTCATCGTTCTTCTTTCACTCTATGAAGCTGGCCGCTCGAAAGCTCACGGTGCAATGCACTGGCGGAATGCGTGCGTCTTGTTATGGGTTTCACCGATACGGACTATGCCCATACGTAAAAGAACTGATTTGTGTGCGTTTGTGCGCCGTACTATCAGGTCACTGTAGATCTTGCTAGGGATACAGCCTTTTCATTGAATGCAGTGTTGCATACATATCAAGTAGTAAGACTTAAAAATTAAGACCGGGCCTCACTGCTGGTGTGCGGCTAGCGGTGGAAGTATTATTAAAATGAAAAAGTAACACTGTCGTTGAGAGGCTAATGGTGGACCGTTCGAATAATTCGTTATGACCGTGGCACTCTGGCAACTCAACTGTGCCGGGAGCGCGTTATACTCGTTGTCTATCGGAGCTGCGGTTGTCTGATGGATTCTGGCAGGATCGCTGCTGAAAAACAGGAGTTGTTCTAATTTGTTGTTCTGGCTTCAGTGGTCATACTCATTACTGTAATTTTTTCATACTTTGTACTCGAAATTTCTGACAAAAGTTGAGTTACCCGCGGTTCACATACTCTGAGTTACATTTATGGGCAGTTCTCGATAGTGATCGTGAAGCTATACGGGTCCATCCACGGTCTAAATGATGGGATCGAATGAAATTCACGAAGATGCGAAAGTTAGGTAAATTTAGGGAAAATCTAACAGCTTGAGCAAGGTGTGCAAAGCTAATGATCAATAGCGATTTTAGGTATGGTCTGATAAATTTTTTTGGTATCCACCTGTTCTGCTGAATGATTACTCCAATTAGTGCCTACGAAGAGGAAAACTGTTAGGAGTTGAACGATTTCTGTCCTGTTCTGACAAAGTCAATAGTGACTCATACTGTTAAAATGTAAATTGGTTGTATTAGACAAACGAATTACACCGACGGCAATGTAGTTCTAATAACGAAAATAACAAAGTCTGTTCTTCCTTAATTACCTTACTCATTTAAACACTAGCTTATCGCAGAGCCTGTTAAATGTTGTTCCACACGTGGATTGGCAGACATTGGCGTCACAGACCAGCTATATCTTAGATCTATATGACGAAGGCTGTGAATTACTAAAGGGCTCGAAATTAAACTGATGATCTAGTGATAAACTGATGAATTTTACAATCATTGAGGAGCACTATTGCCGTTTGAAATATTCTATCGATGAAATTTTACTTCTAGTTTATCAACAAAGCCGCAATATTACAATGCTTACGTTTGCGTAGGAATAGCTCAAGAAAAACTTAAATCACAATAGTAGTATAAATTTTCCCAGCTTTTATCATAAGGGAAAAAAGCATAATTTAATACATATTTATTTATCCACATTTGTTTATATTATCACATTTTTTATTTACAACATTTTTACGTTGCGATTAAACTTCTCTGCAGCGGCGATTGACTTAATTTCACGGTAAACGAGCTTGAGATTATCAGTGAGCGAGAATACAGGGATAGGTCCTGTAACAACAAACAAGCCTTTCAAAGAAAGCTACACGACAGGTCGTTTTGTTGACAATGACACGCAAATTTCGTTTGGGATAGGACATCTGGCCGGCTTGGATGCGAGTATTGAAATTAAAACGGCTACATATTAAGAATTCTACAATACAGTAAACTTCACAATTTTAAACACTTTCCCGGGCGATGCGGAAGATGTCATGAATGTGTACTTTTTTTATTCTTGGGGTCCAAGGTGATTTAAGATTCTCTACAATTGCCACTTTGCAAGTATGTTGAGCAATACAAAACTATCTAATCTTAACCTGCAATATTACATGTAATCGTTAAAGAGCTTTTACTTCTATCTCACGTTTGGATGCAACCGTATAGAAGATCTACGTAACGACGTACAGTGGCGATCAGACTCTGCAAAACTATCGTAGTTTTGGCTTAACCAAGCTCTTAAAAAGGTAAATAGTTCAATCGGTAAAAATCAGTTGAACCTCTGCAAAATAGCGAAATATATCATACGTACATAAGAATATACAATTACTAGGGTTTATTGAAGGAGCATCGTATTATACTTTAGCAGAGAGGCTGTCTACGGAGACTGCCATGCATTTGGGCGTTACAAAGTCAAGTGTTCGTACTTTGCACTAGCGTGTAGTTTAAATAGAGAGGTCAGCGCTAGGCTCTGTACTAATGCTCTGTATTGTGATCTGCTGTTGCCATGTAGTACTAAGGTTATCCAACACTTACCTGGGACACCACTTTGTTGGAGAAAATAAATGTACCGACTTACATCTCAGTGTGCTACATTATTATGATAATTTTAGTCAGCATAGGTTCAATGACTCCAGGCAAGTTGTTGACCGTGCGGTCGCGCAAACGGTGTCTTGGTGACCGCTTAACGAATAGCTGATAAAACACGTTTTCTTGAATTGGCAATATTCCTGACACAGTTCCAGTCGTTAATATTTTGCGCTTAAAAATTAACTTTACCATGAGTTAGATCTGTTTCAATAGTATACGGCGTGTTGCATTCCTTAAAACAAAAGTAGAAGCCATGTAAGCCGGGGTATATTTATTACGACACCCCAACACAGGGAGTTGCCAAGCTTTGTGAAATAAACGGAGGGTAATGCGCCACGTTGCTTCACAAGCAATGAGTAGCTTCTTTCATTTGATAATTGCATGCACGAAGCTGTTGATTCTATGCTAACAGCGTATACGAGAACTAGTGCGATACTTTTGTAACAACAACGTTTTCTAAATGTGAAACCAATACGTTTAGATTAGAATTAAGAACAAGAGCAGTGGCAGCTTACATTTGCCATCTCCTAAGCTTCCATTTGCTCTAGTATTTATGTCAAGATACCAAATAACCTCGTTATCAGAGCAAGTTTGATTAAAAAAAAGTATAATAACCGCTAGAGGCCAAACTTCATTAAGATATGATTGATTTAAAGCGGCCACGTTTGAACAGCTATGCGTAGAACACTTTGAAGATTCCCTTTATGTCTTAACAAACAAACTAAGCTAACATTAACTGGAAGTAGTTTTACTTTACATTTCTAGATATAGCTCTTAAACATGTCGCAACTACCCTTAACTGACACAAGTTAGTCAAAAAAATAGTAGCCTACCCTTGGCTTCAGGTAATTAAAATAAGCAGTTCGAGAGCTACGCCAAACGAAATTATTATAGGTAAAGTGATTCGCCACGCCTCAACCCTGAATCAAACTTCACCGATTAGCTGCCACTCAGCTCCAAGTTTACGAGTCCTGCACTGCTAAATAGTTACGCATTATTGACACTTCTCTAACTTAGGTGTAACTACCTGCAATAACCACTAAGTAGTCTTTTAACGACTCAGTACTCTTCAGCCCAACAGCATCCCGAAGACGAAAAGTGCTCAAATTAAGGGAAAGGAATGCGTCCTCAACGCTGCACAAATTGTTTATCGTCACACTGCGTAGTTTGATAAATGTATATGAAGGACTAGATTATATAATGGGCCATTTATTTGTGCTGCTTCATCTACATTAGTTTATTACGCGACAGACTTTTGTGTCCAGCGCACAAACGGCAGAAGTGTTCGGCTTCGTACTATCAAGTTTCTGTTGAAAAAGGAATCGAAATGTGATTTGTGCATTACATAACTCATTTAAGAACCAATGCAAGTAAAGTACGTTCGTTGCACAGGTCAGGTATTAAAACACGAAAACAACGGCGTAATTTTTATTTTCCATTCCGTAAAAAAGGTGAATATATCATTCACATGTATGAAAATGACATAACCAGTGTGGTTCTATAACGCTAGGTAGCAACAACGATGTTTTAAAGCAAATCGAACCATGGGCGTGCTTACAGTTCCAAGATATCCTGAATAGGTCTCTGCATCACGCGAATTTACGTGGCTGTACGTCAGGCCTCATTGAAGATCACTTTCAGTATATTTAACACAGAGTAAAGTCCCAAATGTTGACGGATCCCCCGTATGAATTACGATTATATTTTCAAGCAAATGGACGTCACTCATAGATGATCTCATGCGCAATAGTCGTAGTAGATGTTATTTTCTACAGAGCACTACATATAATTTCAAGCAATAGCTGCTGTGTCAATAATCAAATCGATCGATTTTTACACTGAATTTAAACAAAAATAATGTATGTTTTAATAGAAGCAATAAATTTTGCTACACCGTATTGTACGAACGGGAAATAGCAAAATGGTTCAGCAAATAAATCATAAAATGAGTATAAATGTTTTACGACATTCATTTCTCTTCTTTTAGTTAGTATGCTCACTTCTACGCGAGGACGGAATCCACCCAGGAGGAAATACTAGGGGTCGAAATTTTCGTCTCTTGAAGGGCGTCGTGGTTGTCTGTGCTAACCTGTATGCACGATAACCTGCGAAAAATTTGTGCATTACAAAACTTAGTTATTTTGGCTGCTTCTTTAACCATAGCAGTTTTAGTATCGTCCCACTCTTTCGTATACGAGAACATGTTATGAGGGCCAGCAAAAAAGCTGCGATGGTTGCCTAACGATTTTTGCCGTGATAATATTCTATGCAGACAAATCGCCAGCAGCTACATTTGTTGAGCCTTTCTCATGGAGGAGAAACACCCCTGCCCTCATTTTCCCTTTTTCCAATTTTTTTTTTCATTCATTTTTTCATTCAGTGTCATTCTGCCAATGTCGATGACATCTCTGTTGGACTTGGTGCTCCCGATCTGTTCTACTACGTAAGTTTGTGTGTTGGCATACGGCAGCGGTAAACAGCAGCAGAGGCGCTAATGCCCGTCTCAGGTACCGATGGCGTAGGGAATTCGACAACGGAAGATGAGTTTTTTATCAGCAGTCCGAGATACGGCGAGCTTGACTTCGTCGTTTGACGCCTGTGAGGTTTAAGAAGAACGAAGGTGGACACTCGTCTGCTTGTCGCTAGCCGCCTACGAACTGCAATTGCCGCAGCTGGGATAGGCACGGCCACCGAGGAACATAGCACAGCATTATAGCCTGGATTCTCAGAAAGGCGGAAGGTAGGAGTGCTTTATGTTAAGTATTAAACAAAGCAAGAAGCGTGTAGAGGTGGATAATTTCCTTGACCTTGGCTGGCTCATACAAGGCGGCAGATTTTTTGTTCTGTCGAGGCACGTAGCACAGAGATACATCAAGTACATGCACCAAGCGTGACTGCTATTCGAATTCCAAAGTGGGCACCAAATAGACCAACGATCACCGAAATTGCAATATAATTCACATACGATACAGATTTCACAACAGAGAACAACAAAAAACAGCATCGAACACAATGCATGCATGGTACAGAGGTCACGTTCGCTATTTTCTGAAGCAGGGCTGTTGAAAATGCGTGTTTTTATGTTACACCCGTGCACGGCAAAACGGCCATTGAAGGTTATTATTTTTTGAAACCTCAATTGCATTGATTAAATATCTCAACTTAAATGCTAAAGTGAAACTCTCACCTTCAAGATTAGCAAGTGCATTACATTACAAAAAAATTAAAACATGTTTTTTTGCGTATCTAAACTTCTTATCGATTTGATGTAAATGACGATCATTTCAAAAGTTCGTTTTTTTCGGGCAGTTTGGATTTCGGTGGTCGATTCACTACTTATTACTTGTGGCAGATGTGACGGCCGTTCGCTAAACAGATCATGGCTTTTCGTGGCTCAGATGCGACAACTTGATTCATTTTACTTCTCTATTGAGAATAAAATGGGTCCCCGAAGAAAACGTTTTCAGGCCAATTGCTACTCACGTAGAAACGAAGAAAATTAATAATGAGAAACGCATGTTCCTATCGATGAAATGCAGCAAATGCAGGTTTTCACTGGAACTTTTCACAAAGATTCCCGCTTATGTGAGTGTTATTAAAAAAGGTCCGAGGTATAATATAATCATTATTATTTCTATGTTTTTTTAAACAAGTTTCAATAAAATATTAAAAATAATCATAATCAACACCGATCATGTACTACAGAAAACAGGAGAACGTCAGCTTTCCAGGAATAGCAGCCGAATGACAAAATTCTGTGCTAAGTAATTTTTATGAGCGTTTAAGGTTAATGAAACAAAAATAAAGCCAATTTTTTTTTGTTAAACTATAAAGCTTAGATAACATCGCAATTGATATTGTACGTTTTGTGTTTCGCTTTCGTGACTAGCTCGGAAGGACGCGCAAAAACAACTTACGATAGGTGCTTAATTTTACCAAAATGTGAGCGAAATGCCACCTATTCCCTCAATTTGGCATGGAGCATTTCGTGCTTTTTTTTTTATAAGCACGCTTATTATTATTTTTTCTTTATTTGTTATTTTTTTTATAAAGACGCTTTGGGTTACATCCATTTTTCACCAAGTTTACCCAATCGATAATTGCTAGATCGCGGTGTTCCATTTTTCAACTTGATGCCCTTCACAGCGAAAGGTGGAGCCCGTCAAATTTCTTTATATATTTAAATGCTCTATACCTTGCGCACTCATATACGTCCGTCAAAAGGTTAGTATTTCAGCTGTATGCTCGCTTGTGTAAACTTATAAATTGGTCCTACCCTTCAGATGAAAGTGGTTCCGACAACGGAACGAGAGCATGATACGAGGTATTTAGTTCTCTCGGTACATCCCGGTCTGTATGTATATCAGAAACCCAATGTACGGGATGACGCCTGGAGGCCCATTCACGAAGGTGTCATTTGTCACTCAACGAGAAGCGGCGACGGAGGACGATGCTGCACCGGGGAAAACGCGGACAGTGGCAAGAATCGCTGCTAGCAGCACGGACGAGCGGGTGCTTCGAAAGGCGGCCAGGCATGAACGGATTTTGGACAGAGGCCAAATTAAAGGTCGATGAACTGCTGCAGACTGTCTCATGGTCACTGGTTTTCGGCACGATGTCGACATGTCGAAACTGAAGTGTTGCTTGACATATTCACATTTTTATAGCGTTTAAGATAGTGTTGATGTAACAAAACGAACTTTTATAGCGTGAACAAGTATCGGTTCTTTCATCGTAATGTGTCATTAAGCTATGATAGAATTATCTCACGTATAACAGTAAAAGCGTGACGTAGTTTTGCATTATTATAAAATATTTTCAGGCAAAATTGATATTGAGCAATAACATCGCATAAACTGAACCAACAAACGCCTTTGTACTTTATCGGATTGTACCACGTCGGTGGTTCACGTGTACACAGGTCATAAATTTTACTGGGCTTCTGTCTCAGTTCCCGAATGACTTCGCAATGCGCGTCATCGCCATAGCTAGAATAACAAAATGTATTACTTAGTTCATCTCGCCATATTTGATCCTGATATATATATATATATATATATATATAT
>MNPL01011892.1:25991-39693 GCA_002081605.1 Tropilaelaps mercedesae
TTCTCAAAAATATAAGTAACATTTGACAAATCTTGGTTAACAACGCAGTCATTCGGTCATATTCCGTATCGATTTAGGGTCAGCCTATGGCCTAAAAATTTACTAAACCTTAAGTTTAGCCACACTAGACTTGTAAGCTTTTCATTGAGCGAAGCAGACGAAGTGTCTGTGGCATTTTGAAATTTTAACACGCAACCTCGAATAGGCCAGTGACAATTTTGAATGCCTGCCACGGCCAACAATGCAATGCTCAAAAGCGCCAATCTATTTTAACTTCTGCTAAATTAAGTTCGGCATTTTTCCGGCCACGAATTACGAATTCTTAAGCGAGCGTCTTTATAATTCGAACCTTTGTTTGTCCTGTTACTTTGGACGAAAATCAGTCAAAGATCCAATCGATCTTTTTATTATGAGCAGAATATAAACGTATGCATCAAAGGTTTTTACCGTTTCGAAGGTGTCCCCTTCAAGTTATCCTAAATAGCGGAATGTAAGCGAACCGCTAAGACCTACCACAGCTTCATGCCATTCGTGCCCGCCCCAAGAGCCATGGTGTAATTATCTGGGAACCTTTGGGCCTTTCTGATTCCTCAAAACATGGGAATCTGTTAGCGTCACCGCCTACACTAGGACGTCCATCATCGCCAGATCTGCCTAATCCGACTAGCTGACATAATGGAACATCATTTCGGAATAGAAGCACAGTTTCCCTCTGCAGAGAATGATCGTCGCCTCTTAACAAACCATTGAGGTGGAACTGAAAACAACAGTCAGTTATTGGTGGATGCTGGTCGGATTTCTATCTTAGCTGTGAAGTTTAAATAAACTAAGGTGGGACTGGGGTGGGGGAATAGGGAAGAACTAGTCTTTGTAATAATCTTTCTCTTCCTAATGTTTGAATTTAAATTACATCCTTTGCTTATGTTTCTTGCGATTCTTGTTAATACATATCAAATATATAACAATGTGTTGTGTATAGGTGTTAGTTGTATATAAAAGGCGGTGGCCAGTTTGGTTACAGATTTGTTCGCGAAACTGAGGAGTTTGCAATTTGATATCAATATGTTAGAGGCCTATTCCAGTCAAGACTGTTCAGGAAACCAGTTTTTCTAAGAGCATACTGATTTTGCTTGTTTTATACAATCAAAAAATTGTATAGACAAATCATAAATAATGAAGATAACCCGTAGTTATTTACTGTATGTCAATTAGATCACATTTATTATGTCATTATGTTATTACTTTATTATACTAATATTATAGAGTTGTTACTAATATTTTGTCATATAATTCCTGTAAAAATGTTTTATGCTGTTGTCTCAACTGTAATTGTTTTGTTGACGTTAGTTGATAGAATACATGTATCTATACATGTAGGGCCGGCCGACAAGTTCGAGGGGTGAAGGAGAAGGTCGCCCTGATAAAAAAAATACGTAGTTCCATACACTTCCTCCATGGACCCCAATGGACTCCCCGAATGATCTCCAACCATGGCTAGGGCTAACTGAAAGACACAGTGTTCCGGCTCTGTGAGAGATAAAACCTCATCCGAACGATTTCTACGTTTAGAATACAACGTACGACAAAATCGCACTTGAGGATAGCAAAGAAGACCTGCTGCCAGTAATGATGTGATTTATAGCTTATGAGTGTGTTATTATGTATGAGTTTATACCAATGCGCGTGAACGAGGTATGTGGAATATTGACGTTTTAGATCGCCCTCAACTGTTTTATGTTAATACGATAATATTGTAAAACCGAAAACTTATTATACGGTATCATTTTCGGTTCCTTGTCTGATGTGTATTATTTGCTGGAGTAAATGAGTCACCTGTAGAGACTGTAGGCAGGATCATTTCATATTTTATTCTATTTTTTAATTTATGTTACGTCAACAGCAATAACAGCGTTGACAGTACAAATTGACACACAGACAGTATTAACGTCGTAGGAAAACATTTTCAGAAAGGTTTACGCCTCATTCTAGTAATTCATGCTTGGCTGTATAGATGTTAATTACGGCGACCCTAACGCCGGTTGCTCTTAGCGTTCAAACTTGTTTCACATTTTTTTCTTGTCTTGAGCAGGCAGACGATAGTTCTACCCGCACCGGAATTTTTTCAGATCAATAAATATTATTGTACATAAGAATGTTATAGAATGTGCTATACCATGCAGGTAGTCTTAAGCAGAGATTACCATCGAGAAAGGACGATACATTTCAAAGTAAAGAGAGATCGATTCCTTTTTTCACCTTTTACCGGTAAAATTGTTCTGCTCTGATCCGTGGAAGCAATGATTGGCGTTTAGGCTTCTTTTAATTAAGGAAAAAGTTCGGTGGTTTCTGTGTAGGTGAGAAGCACTATAGTGTACATTAAATCTTTAATTTGGGTATGTTAAGTGGTTTATACTTAATTAGAATACAGGAACATTAGTGAGCGGTATCAAGTTCCGTCGGTCCGCATATGTATTTCAGCGCCGGCCATCATATGCTTTTCATTGCAATCTTTATTTTAGTATAGATGGCAGTGACTAGTAGTGAGCAAATGCTTTTCGTATTTTAGCTTACACTTTCGCTGGCGTGTACCCGAAAAATACTCCTCATCTTGCACATGTCATAGAGATCTCAAATTGAAAAAATAGACACGACTCGGAAAAGTCGTCTGCTCGCTAGACGCCATTATTCGTTATCATGAAGATATTTACACTAATAAAAAGAAATCAATTTTGTTAATCATTACTAAAGTTCTACCACGAATCTGGGAATGAGAAGGAGGGACGATACAACTATTCGGATAAGGTATGGCCTCTCGATTTGCGTCGAATGGCACGGCATCACAGAAGCACAGTGAGACAAACGGAGCAACGCCGAGATCCCGGCAATTATGGTGCTCATCTACTATAGTTAACCGAATGACGTTACGTTCACGCCCATTCTTATGTCTTACTGTGTTTAAGTGTGCATACGTATGTAGAGACGTTGCCGGTGTGCTGCATTAGGTCAAACGATTCGTGTACCTTCCATCTAGCTGCTGTCATGCTAAAGCGGCGATGGCTGACAGTGATGTTTAGTAGCTCCCTGTGGTGGTCTTTAGGCTTGGTCCACCGAGGAGTGCCACTACCTCCAGCACCTCCATCGGAAGTTCGACCGGAAGCACGCGTGGTCTTCGCCCCTAGAGCCTCCTTAAATAATAAATGGGGCTCTCGTTCCAGTTTATGGCTGTTGTCGTCGATGTCCATGTAATGTTCTGGATGAGTGTGTACATATTTGAGCTGTATAATTTAGTTTGAGTTAAATTAAGGCTCCACCGTCGTAGTAAATGCCTGATTTGGCTACTATTGTTGTGATTGGTATCAGATGATGACTTGCTGTTGTTGGTCAGGGGAAGAAATATCAAGGTGGCATAACGGGTTGACTAACTATCGTTAATATTGCCTTGTCGGCATAGTTTGTGGTTGTTGTCCTTGGTTCGCATTTTTTTTTACAGTTTGGCAGTTTCGTTGCAGAGCGTATATTCGGTGGGCATTGAGGGCACATCGGTTCCGGTTGCTACAGATGACCGTGGAGTTGTTACTGCTACCAAAGAACAATAATGCAAACCGACCGTAGATATTAGAGCCTGACACCGACCTAAAATAAAAATTAAATTTAGCCCAGAATATGTGGACGGTGCTATATGTAGAGCAATGAATGAAAGCTACGCTGACAGAGCGCAGCATTAGTCTGGCTTAGAATGAATGCGTTACCTGACATTAGCAGATAAGAATGATTTACTTGTGTATTACTTAAAATTAAGTCGGGCAATCAAGTTCAGAGGCGAGTCGATAAATGTAAACATTTCGCTTAAAACTAACTATCCAAACAAGATTAATTACTAAAAACAAAATGCAAAAATGTAATTTGAGAGAATGCTTAACGAATCGAGATTTACGGCTAATGTTGGGGTATTTAAGGCTAGCTTGATAAATCTATCTACCGTAGTACCATTTTGACTTTTTTTATTACAAACAAAGAACGGAGAGACTATAAGGGTGGAGATTGTGGAAATACTGACTGCCGTATGTGCTTCATACAGTTTGACTGTAGAAAAATTCGCGTCTGGTTTAATAGAAAAGGATAAACCTGCTTTATTAACATTAGTGAATCACTGCTAAATATTGACACGGGTTTTCCGAATTTTAGACAGAATTCGTGAAAAACCAATACTAATTTCTTGCAGGTCTCAACACAAAGATCTATTAAAACAATCGTCCAATTCATCGATTGAATAAAGATTAACAAAGCAGGAGACTGTATTTGTTTTTTCCATGTTTATATAGTATTTGACTTAGCAGAAAAATAGGAATGGCGATTGTTTCCGCTGAAACGTGCAATTGTCGGAAACATATTACAAGAGAAAAATACACTTAGCGAGAATTTTAAGGCTACCTTGTCTTGCAAGGTACATAAAATAGTGTAGAGAATATATCTTTTTTAACATACACTTTGTGTTTAGTTGCACTTGTTTTATTTTCGTCATCTCCCATTTCATTGCTACTATTATTAACATCATTATTTGATGCATTTTTTAATTTCGCCAAAAATCCAGAAAACGCTGTTTATTATTAACAGGCGGTTTGAAACGTGTGGTTCGGCATTAAGCAATGTCAACTGTCACTACTATTATACGGAAGTAGAAATGCCTTTATTTGTGGTCATTACGCTGCCACGTACTTTGGATCCTCAAATTTACTTGTTGAGAGCACTGTCCTGTTCGAAGTTTAACATTGCACAGACGCTTGTTTCAAATGTACATCAATACGGCCAAGGTGTGACACCTTTTTCTTTTTTAGCGAGAGAATCCATAATTGTCTGTGCACGGTTTAGAATGTTAAATACATAAATGAGTACATACATAAATACGTACACTTATCAGCGTTAGATAGAAAGCGGCGCAAAGCTGATGGGCAAAGTGCCGCACGCGAGAGAAATCGTTCGATTCTTCTTCGAAGTTCCGTGGGAGCTGCCAAAGTGTAAATTACAGGATTCAGAGCAGAGTTGATTGGTAATATGAATACCACCACCCATGCGTACACGTCCGCTGTGAAAGAAGGAGACGAAGTCGAGGAAAGATTACAAAAGGAGAGAGATTAAGAAGAGATACAACAGATTATTTAAATATACTTTACACGCCGTAAATGTTCAGTCAAATATATATATATATATATTAATCGTACATATGAATTCCTAAATATTAATAGAATGCTTTTGTATCCGTTTATCATTGGAAATATGACTTTGAAATAGGATGATGTTTTTACGGGGGTCTGCCAGGCTGAAGTTTCAATATTTTTGTTTCCGTAGAAATACTTGCTTTTTTGGTTTCTTATTATCATTCCCTTGAAGAACTAACAGCTAGAGCTGTGCTGTGAATAAGTGCTATGTGTAGCTGTGTATACTGAAGCGGTTTTCATTGGCGACAAACAGAATTTGGAATGATACTCACACGTAATGATTAAAAATACTCACTTCATTTAATCGCCTTCGAAACAAAAAAATATTTTTCCGCTCACGAACTCACCGCTAGTCAAGCAGTAGTACAATTTTAAAAATATGTTTCGCTTTAAATAAATCGTAGTTTATGATTAGGTATTCCCTCTTTAAACAAATGTGGCGTATTGTCATAGTGGCGGAACGTCGATTAAACGAAGGAAATTTCTTAATAAACTTTTTCTAGGATAATCTATTAGTGGAAATAACGATAGTAGTTAGAAAATTTCAAATTACGTTTTTGATTCCAATATCAACTGAACTAATCTTTGGCAAATTTTCTTGAATGCCACGTATTCACCGGGCAAAAAACAATTACAACCAACTGAAAAATAGCTATTTATGGGCTATCCCGTCGTGATTCGAAACAACTGCTTCATTCCAAACGATACGAATTTTTTCCCTCGCTTAAACCAATTAATCTTGAAGGCCTGATTTGAGCGCCAATAAACAAAGCCTAAATCATCTTAAGTTAGAGACAGCAAGAACCAAGGGTGTCAGGTTCCAACGTTTCTACTTTTCTGTCAGTCATATCAGCGAAGTTTTCGCTCATGACAGAAGCAAGCTTACGAATAATTAAATATTTGAAAGGTTCTTTCACCATTATTGAGTGCAGTATATAATAGTAATTGAAATAAAACGTTATTATAGACTACCACGGTTATACAAAACTAAGGGACCCGTATTGAACCGTATTAATTCAACTCCAGTTGGTCCAGCCGAACATATTTTACGCAGTTCTCACTAAATTCGACCCCATGGGCTGACGGTCGTCACTTCCGACATCATTGCATACACCTCTGCGTTGTGAAAACAGCTGAAAACTTTCGACTCAATGTGTGTTTATTGCTGTTTGGCCTCAGAATCAATGAGGTGCGAGAAAGCTGTTATATAGGATATGGCTAGCCCTCTGTGTCGTCAAAGCAGTAGCGAGGTTTGATTAATTGCATTTTGGAGCACACATTCGGCACGCTACGCGCTTCAACCCTGTGCGAAGGCTTTGAATTTAACGGGAGGCTCTGCTGGATCGACGTGCGTACGAAATTCATGTTAGCTGTCAATGCTCTTGTAGGCAGCTTCAAATTTCAAAAGTGAGACTCAGTGATCAAATGGATGCGGGCCACAGAAAGGTAGACCTGCTCGAAGCTCTAAGCTTGATCGTGGCTCGCTGGAAAATTGCTGCTACTCAGTGTTTCATTCGCCATCAACATTATTATTATTGCTGATGTTGTGATAAAAAGAAGGAGACGCCTGTCGCTAATTGCTAGAAGAATACCTCCTGTGTTGTACGAAAACGCAATTAGGGAAAGAACGAGAATGGAGATAAGCGCAGAGAGAAGGTAACAAGGCGATAAAGTAACGGAACGAACGATTGCATGCTTTAAGCAGCTAGTACTGCGGTAGCATCAGCTCGCGCGCTCTTCCATCTCCACATAGAAAATTCACTAGCTCACGCACGCGCTTGCTTGCTTTATATAGTTCACGCGCTTTTTCGCTTGTTCGAATACGGCTTGCTACGGCCGCTGCTAATGCGTGGGGCCATTCATAGAGCTAAAGGAATAATGCTTGAAAAACACAAGATCGCAGTATACAAAAGAGCCGCTATTTAGGATGCTTCTTCGAACCTTAATCTAATGTTGTTAAAAATTCCTATTGTGCTGAAAATGGGTAACATTTGCTAAAGGTAGCGTACACTACAAAGAAGCAAGGAAAAGCAATGCAAAAATGCCCAGTAAATACGATAAAACAATGAGCTTAGTTTCAGAGATCCTGACATGGATATTATATTTTACAGCATCAGCGAGCCTATTCGCTGTAACCAACACATCGTCTACATTCGCAACACGGATGATTTCCGTTCGATCGCTGATATTTTCTTACAGTTTATCTCTATAGCTATTATTTTTTATTGTTATTTAATTTGATGTCAAATAAACGTCATATATGTACGAGAAACATAGTATCATATTTTATGGATAAATTAGGTCTTGATCTACATATGTGAATAGTAGGTTATTCCAATTTGCTAATGATAACAATTACAAAACCCCACATAATGGTAAATCGAATACACAGCTGGACCAAATAATACGAAGAGTCCTTAACTATATGCTCTATGCTCAATTCCGATACTTGTGTTTAAGAGCATAATTGATCGCTTAATTCGAACAATATTTCTGATCCTGTAGTACCAGATTATTTCTTATGAACTGATTTCATAAGATGCAGGCGGAATTTTCACTTCACTCAGGAAAGTCTCATATTCCCAGTTTGGTTAATATCCGCCTGCACATATACATCGAATACCCGTAAGCTTTATACCGCTTTGAAGAAGTCATACAGTGGGCGCTTACATGCGTATTCTGAACAACCCGCAAGGTAACTCACTCGCTATTCACCAAGCAGAATCTATTTTCTGTTGCTCTCCAGTGCCTGTGTTCCGTCCCAATCATTTTGCACTATCCGACTTTTTTCTAGTCATAATTGAAAGCCGAGCCTGCGAGTCCACAATAAAGGTTCTAGTACAGAAGTCACCCGGAAGAGAATGAAGACGCTCAAAGCAGTCAATCCAATAATATAATGTACTAGAACAAGCATAAATGAACCCTCGTCCAAGCTATCCGTGGTATGCCGATCACCACAACGTAGCCTACGGAGAGCTATTTCTACGGACATGCGCTGGGCACAGTTGATTTGGAATGGGACCAACCGAGTGAAGCGCCTGGACAACATCAGGCGACTCAACCGGTCCCTGACGCCGGAAGGACGGCTTCTACGGCAATAGCCGGTCCTGCATGGAGGCCTCATGTTCATTTCATTCAAGTGACACCCTCCAGATGATGTTAGCATCAGATGGAGGAACACTATTTTTTGGGAGGATATAGAAAACGCTGGCTTAAAAACCGTCCATAAAACTCGTAGTTATCCGCGTCCGTGTAGAAAACGAAGGTACTGTCAAACGCAAAGTTTGTTTTTGTGATCCCATCATCCAGTGACCGCCAATACACCTTTTAAACGAATTCCGAGACAATCGAATGTGGTAAAAAGAAAATATTAACAAAAAATCACCTGATTAGGTCTTAGCTAAATGAGAAACGATTGACCAGACATGCAAAGCTGTTTCAAAATTACTGGTCTTCTACATGCAGGCTGCGATTGCGACTTGTGATTAAAAGATACCTAACCGTCAGATAAGGACAAGCTTGAGCAAGGCAATTGAGATTAAGTCAAGAAGCATGCGTGAGTACACAAGTGCGAGAGCCGCAAATAACTCCAGGCAATTCTTGTTGAGTTGTGCTTTAAGGAAAACCGAGGGAATGTATCATTTCGACAATATGCATAGGCCTTGTGTGCCCCGGACATGGATCGACGACGATATATATAAATGAGCTGGAATAGACAGAGCTGAGATGACCTGATTAATTTTTTGTTATTTCATCCTGGAGAGTGCATTCTCGGAATTAGAGTAAACTATCATATATCTATAAATATATTTTGGGCGTCTAAGAAGGTTTCATATCCGTAACGGTGGCACCATGTCGGTGACGTAAGCAATATTTGCATTTTAAAAGATAATCACCCATGCCTTTTCAAGTTGCTTATATCTGTTCTATCGATAAACAACTCTACATCTACTGCCTGTTCACGAGATTCATACAAAGCACACGTCAATTAATCTTCGAATTCGGTTTTTCTACTCTGGCTATGAGACAAATTCTTTTTAAATTTCCCCAAAAAATTTTTGATCGCTATGTTTATTCTAACTCTCCAGTAACAAATACATAATCGCACTTTGCCCATATATCTTTAAGTAATCTAGATCTTACAACACACTTTACAGTATACGTGTAGTACTTACGTGAAATCTTGACGTTGCAAAGTGCAGCCAGTTTGATTGCAATGATCGGTATCCAGCAGAGGCAGTCCGTCAGAACAATGAGAAAGAACCGAAATGCCAAGACCGAATCCTCTCGCCGTTTGAGCGTTACCGGCCGCGCATGCTGCCGATCTCCTCGGATAATCACAAACATCCAGGCGTACAGCAACGAAATCAACAGCATCTGCTCCAGAGCAGACATACACACACATATTTGTTGTAAAACTTAGCAACCGATATCATCGCGAAGTAGCAAATCCAGCAACAATGGTGGAGCAGGACGAGTTTAACCTAATGAGCGCATCTTTAATCGGACGTATTCCGAATCAACACGGACATCCCTAACGCAGTGAAAAGCTAGTTACGTTTCCGTTTTACCACCTTACCTATGACTGCCGCACACTGTTTATAATACGGTCCAGAATGCTATCCCTGCTAGCGTAAGCTTTACTGCCCGAAGGCATGGAGAACGGCAACTTGGTTTGCGAGCTTAGGACGGCTATATAAAAATAGTACTTCGCAAAATGCATGGTTAGAGAACGCAACCTCATCCGTAAAACGCGATGAAGTGCGTACGGCGCATCTGCGTATACCATATTACGCTCGAAACGGTCATTACAACTAATTTCTTAATAGAGCTGCATTAAAGTACGAGCACGAACCGACGAACTTCTCTCATCTAGAGTTTTGGAGTGCACACTGGAACGCACCATTTGAAACCATGAAGAAACCGAAATAGAGGTAAATGTTTTAAAGATACATATCAGGTACTTTATTGATTACTGTATATATGTTTAAACCGCGTTGCGCTGGGTGTCCAATAATTCTACGTCGTTGCTGAGCGAGAACGAGAAATCGAACTATTTATTGCTTAGAAGCTTCTCTTCGCAAATGGAAAAACTTTAGTTTTACAATAAAAAAAGTGAGGTTTGGGTTCCGTTTGCACATGGCCTTTCCGGTTTATACCATTTACGCTGAAAAAGGCTAGCGTAATTTACTAGTACAGGACGGCAGATTGCGGAGTGTGGATTACTATTAACCACAAAATATTCTACGAACATTGTAATGAGTTTAAGAGTTATAGGCGGTGGTAAAATCGAGCAAAATTGGTAGTAGAATCTCTCAAAACATTTTGAAACTAAGGACTCTGAGGGCGCTTCGAGGGTTGAGCTTGGAGTTACATTTTAGATTGGTTCGCGCATGCCTAAATAAGGAGTTGCGCATTTAAAGGATTTTTTTAAGGCTTTAGAGGACTTGAAGCTGTCCAAAGCACCTCAATGTGGAGCACACTCTGCTTAGCCCACAAAATGTGCCGTGGTAGACGACACCTCAATCACGATTGCTTTTGGATTTTTTACTAGAAGAGATCCAAATCCAGGAAAAGTTTCTTTCGATTAATAACTTGGGAACAAGCAAAATGCTCGAGTGCGCCAGTTTATTGTCAAACTATACGACCAAATCGTGTAGCCGTTGTTGCTTTGTCTCTTTTTGCTAAAATAAACTAAATCGGCTCTTGATGAAGGCAGGCCTTTCCTTTACAGCAAATTGAATAAAGTAGGATCTGAGAGTTTAATATATATCGTATCCGTGCTCCGTGTTCGACAGAGTATGTTACGGGTTATGATATAGATCATATTACATAAGCAGGATGTCCCTCCATAATACATGTACGTATCTATGAGGGCCCGCATTGGTTGCTTTACGAGAATCCCGTACAGCTACAGCACTTTTCAGACATATACAACCCCAACAAAGATATGAACTTACGGCATCCTCGTTGGCAACCTATACTCTCACCTTACATGTTTCTCTCTTTCCGCGCATATAGTAAAGCAACCTACTCCACCTGTGAATGTCAGCCTTGTCACCTTGTCCGAGCGATATGGGAGCCATGTGGCACGAACTACAAGGCCATTCGCCGGCGTTCCATCCTTTTTCTCGTTTCGTTTGCCTCCAACTAAATCGACAATATTTTATACTAATTAAATAAAAATTCCACTTTGAAATTTCATCTAAAACAAGGCAGTGCAGTTGAAAGGTTTTAATACTAACTACCATGACATGTACTGCCTCTCGAGTCATTAAACCATTCCCAATTATGACCTCTGGCCTGCCACTGTCCGCTTTCTAGGGACTGAGAGGAACTTTGACTTCTCGAGATGTCGGACCTACCACCACGACTGGAGTCATGACATACATTTTGTCACAATTTTCTAGCAGCTGTTGAAACAAGCCGGTTTTTTGGCTTCGCAAAACAGCAGAGTATTAAACCCCTATCAAATTTTCTTCCCTATTGTCTTCGCCTAGCTACTGGCCACGCCGTCTTGGCCTGTCTGGAACCCTCGCGAACATCGCCGTTATCGATGTGTGACAGAAATCGGCTTGCGATAACCTCAAGAAGTAACTGAAAGCTTGGCGACCCAATAATGACTTTTCCGAAAGAAATAACGCGCCAAATGTCACATCACCGCTACTGTCGATTCGAGGGCATTATGACGACCACTGCGACGCTGCGTTGTTTCTCTGCTTTACTACGCCACATTGTTTTTTCCAGGCAGAACCAGAAAATATTGCCCAAGTGATCTGGTAGTAGTAGTCCATGCCGGAAAAATACATTTCTCTTCCCCCATATGTGTGCGCGTAACCGCCAGCAAAGTGTCCCTTTTTCACGTAAACATGCTTTATTTTGCTCTATATCCTTCACGCCAAACTTTTATACCTCACACTCTTCCCACTTGAGCCAGCATGAAAGAGAAAGCCTCTTCTATGGGAACAGCTGAGGTCTGTGTCCGCAAAACGAAAGCGTTTTCCGTCGCCCGTTCTGTGAAGACAGAGGGCAGAAATTGATTTCTAGTTGTAAAAAAAGGCCAGGAAGCCAAAGTCGACCACCGTCGCGGCGGGACTAATGGAAAAATCTGGTTCAGTCCGTTCTTCACTTCACTAGTTTGAATGCAGGGCAGTGCTTAGGCTTCACCGAGTTCGCTATTCCTTCTTTCCTCCTGGGATAGGACGCTCTAGCCCCATCCTCCCTTGTGTCACCGTTGCACTGTTGGCTCGTCGCAATGAGAGTAATTACTCATGCAGTGAATGCTTACCAACTGTGGATGTGTTATCGGGCAGAGTGAAAGGAGCTATCTCTGCGGGGGCATAGTGTGATGAAGGACATAATGATATAACGCACAGAGATAACTGATTTCTCTAATCTCATAAATTGACTGTCCATGCTAAACGCATTACGATGCACAAATTAGCATGTCAGTGTCATTTATTTGAGGCGTAATTAAAGATAAGAACAATCAAATGACGGTGTTAAGGTGATGATACCATTTCAGATGCTGTGTGTTCACTGCAGTTTAAGACCGTGTAGCAAAATATATATAAAATTAAGGTAGCTTTTAAGCACATACGGGATCACCTCACGCTACTCAAGGTACTTTCGACCTGATTTTGGTACTTTTGGTATAAGGCAGCCTTTTACGAAATTGCGAAAACGATTGAGCCATCAACTTTTCCTGAAAATAATGTTGTTACAAGTTTATTGTTGATCGTACCAGTGTTAGCTATCAGCGGGGTCCATCACATTCATATTTTTAAAAGAAATCGAAGTTCGAGACCGGTACAGAGTAAAAAAGGAAGATTTGTATTCTTAATATATTAAGATAAGACATCTACGTGCCCACAAAACCTTATTATGATCGTAAACTACTAAAAGCATATCTTGCAGGAACCAAACTATGCAACTATTCAACCTTAATTAATTGTAATGCGCTGCCCCTGTAAGCGGCACCCACGTCATGCGTATGTGCATTTTTAAGTAGAGCACCATGGGTAAAGCGCACCAGGCCGCTATGTGTCAGTGGCGCTGGAGATGCCCGAAAAAACAACAATGGTTACCAACGATGAGCAGCTATAAAACGAAGGAGAATGTTGTACTGAAACGAAAAATGGCAACTTATCCAAAAGAACGAAGTACACCGTTTCTACAAACCGCGGCGAGGTTGATTCCAAGGAAGACAAGAGCAGAATACTGCCAACCGAGTGTGAACGGATCATCGATGTGTAACGGAAAACAGAGTCCGTTTGATGAGTAGAATGAAGGCTGAGGCCAATGCAGGACTGGATAGAGCGCCAGAAGTAGGCCAGTTGCCCATACACCAGTTACGCACCATCGGGCGGCTGTTAGCGTAACCACCCGTACGTTCGTCTTTATGCACCTGCAGTAAGCAGAAGCAAACAAAAATACATACATATATATATATATATATATATATATATATATATATAGTGATATAT
>MNPL01011908.1:0-15451 GCA_002081605.1 Tropilaelaps mercedesae
ATATATATATGTATATATATATATATATGTATATATATGTGTATATATGTAAGTGTGTGTGTGTGTGTGTGTGTGTATATATACAATACATGGGTTGTGTTTGCGGTGGCTGGAAGCGGTCGCTCGCGACGAATACTCGAACAACATTCGTGAGCAATTGCACAACCAGTTATGTCCCGTCCAGTTGGGCCCATTTAATGATCGGCTAAATAATCTCACGTTCCGCTTTGGGTTCTCATTCACTCGATGACCGCTTGTCGGGTTCTAATCGTGTTGTTAGTTGTTGTCGTTGTTGGGTGGATTTTGTATTGTTACATCTGTCATGATGACGTTTGTTTTTTGTTTTTTTTTGGTAATACCCAACACATGTATGTATGCGTGCATGCACGTATGCGAGCGTACATACAAACATGGCCCAGCGGCGTGATTGGCGGCCGCCATTTGAGTTCCGATTTTGTGGATTTCTGTCGTCATTTTAGTGGCAGGGCTACGTGTCAATCGACGCTCTCGCGGTTTGGCGGGCAACTTCGTTCTGGTTTTTGCTTGGTGAGGCGTCGGTCGCTGTGCGCCCTGAGTGGCGGGCGCCTAAGATCACTGGCGATGTTGATGATGAATTCGTAGAATATTACTCAAGGTCGGCTGTATTTGGCATCTATTTACAAGATTGGGTTTCTATATTACACTCACTCATTCACATAGAGTTTGGGTATGGCTTTGAGACGTCATGTGCACCGTCCAAGCTCGCTCAACAAGGTAACCTCAAGCTATGGATGTGTCTGATGTCTGTCTGGGTGTGGTCTTCGGAGGGGGACTTCGGAGACCCACAACGAATATCGGCCAGAAGAGGCTCGTTATGTGTTAGCCATATCCGCCAGTTCAATATGATCGTAGTGAAGTGACGGCAACAACGGTCGTACGTCGAGAGTGACTAATCCCGTGAAGATACGTAGCAGCGAAGCGCTCGACAAACGCGCTCAACAAGTGAGGGACAGTTCCCTCGGTGGTCGTCAAGGTCACCACCTACCGATCGATGTTCGTTCCCTCATTTGTCTCGTTCGTTGTGCTACAACGACGTTTTCGCCTTCAGCGGTTGCTCCACTCTTTCGGCTGTGTTCGGCTGTCTGTCAGGTCGTTGTGCTGTGCTGACATGACCACCCCACACATTGACTGTGCGTGATTAGACACGCACGCACGCACGCGCGCGCGCACGCACGCACGCACTCGTCGACACGCGCGACCGGTACTCATCAAATATTGTCGAGGTATGTATTCAACAGTCAGTACTCAGGTGGTTCGGTGTCCCCTGTGGGGGCGTCTGAGGTTGCGGCGCAGGTGGTGACGTCTGGCCAGTGGGCGACTGCTGCATCTGACACACAACGCGTTGACCATCAAAAACGGCCATCACGAGGGGATTTGACGCGGACGCATCGCCGCTTAGTTGGCTAAGATGGTTGCTGTAGGCTGCCCCCTGCTGTTGCTGATTTTGCTGTTGTGCTGTGTGTCCTGGATGCTGTTGGAACGATCCAGCCGGTGAGCTCCACTGAATAAGCGGTCGCTGATCTGAGTGGTGGCTAACCTCGGAGGGCGAACGCAAGTGAAGCGCCTGCTGCTGCTGCTGCTGTTGCTGCTGTTGCTGCTGCTGTTGCTGCTGCTGCTGCTGCTGCTGAAGGTTGTAGTCGTGCTGCAACTGACTGAGGTTAAGCTGGTGCTGGCTGAGCTGTTGCTGAAGTTGAGCTGCCTGGGCGGCGTGCATGGCATGCAACATCTGCTGGCGACCCATGGCATTTGGGTCTTGATCCTCATCTATCGACTCGTAGATGTGATCGATGCCTTCCAAATGCCCATAGGGCGGCGGAGGGGCCTGTCGAGATTTTCCCAATTGCCCACCGAGGGTGTTGCATTTCTTGCGACCGACGGCAATTGCGCCTAGCGTGTTTGGGCCGGCGCCGGCAAGGTGCGGACTCATGCCATTTAGCTGGGCTAGACCCATTTGGCTGCCTGCTATCATTTGCTGCTGTTGCTGCTGCTGCTGCTGCTGTTGCTGCTGGTGTAGAAGTTGGTTATGGCCGCGAGGAGTGGTGCGGCTAGAATCTAGGATAACTTGGGAGGGGACGACGTTTCGTCGGTCTAGCGTGGCGGCTCTTGGATAGATGCCCGAAGTGGTGCAGATTTCCTGGCCTTTCTGAAGATTCCAGAATTGACTCGGAATCTGTAACGATAGCGTACATAGAAAATCTCAGCACCGTCACAGGCTAGATGTTACACACTCGGTAGGAGGCTATGCTGTGAATTGTCTACACATTCGTCATACGGCGTGGGCGTAAACGAAACCTCTATTCCGAGCAACGGCTGAATGTCTCGTGGGACGCCATTTCGCGCGAGATAAACCGTCGCTACGATATACGATAGAAATGCGATGATTATGTCGGTAACATTTCGAGCACTCTTTCATAGAAATAGATAGAACGAGGACACTTACGGTGTGCGTTGCGGTGGTGGAACTTTGTGGTTGTCCCAGTAGCAGTGCCTGGTGATTGGCGGGCAGGGCGGTCAGTGTCGGATGGCCATTGAGCTGGCCACGGCCCGAGAGGTTTGCGGGGAGACGTGAGCCGTCGGCGCCATGTTCGTGAAGTGCCATCTTTTCCCCTTTAAGACAATCTGGCAGCCATGAACAGTTGACAACGCACTTTCGGTACTCGCTTTGCACCTTTTCGTTAGCCAGACAATGGAACAGGAAGATAAACAGGCCCTGGATACTGTTCAGTACAGTGAACATGTAGGCCAGAGCCACCGACTCCGAGGTGAGGTAGAGCAATCCGAAGGCCCACGTGAGGCCAAGCAGAAATACCAAAACCGTAGCACCCCGGATCCAAATCCTAAGGGAAGACAAGCGGGGATTAGAACGAATACTTCGACGACGATTTTATCATCAGACTTGGTGATAGAACGAGAAAAAGAAACGAGTTTTCTGGACCAATGAAACATAGGTCCACGATGGCTAGGAGTCGTCATGAGGGTATGAGGGCATGGTGAAGTGTGACAAACGTCCAATAAAAAAAAAAATTAAACGAAACAATTATATATTTGGAATCAGAGACGAAAAGAGCACGGGTGAAGAAGCAAATGTATCGAGTAGTGCGGGATAAGGGAACAGGCGTCGGTAGCTGGAGAGGAAAAGAGAGAGCGAGCGAGAGAGAGTGTGTGTGAGAGAGAGAGAGAGAGAGAGTTGGTGAGATTGCGCGCTCACGAGAACGAGAAGAGAGACGGGAGAAGACAAGAGTGAGTGCATCTCAACAGAAACACAATCGACCGTCTCTATTTTGGAGTCATTGGGAACGAACAGGTCCGACAGGTCGTGTGGCCGAACGAACGTCAGCTATGACAGGTGAACAAGCACCGAATCGAACTGGCGGCCAAGGGACCGTCTAGAAGGCCAAAGGCCCCGAGAAGCCGAAACAAGGCAAAGAGACTGACGTCCATACATGGACCTACGGCCTAAAGTGAGTGGTCGATGGGCGGCTGACAACTGAATGAGGACGCGGATCAGGCACCGGGGCCGATCTGGTAGAACTCACTTGAGTGCACTCACAAAGTGAGACGAACACCCACCCCCTTTCCCCGGCAACCAGTGACGGTCAGAGAACAGAAAAAGCCAGCAACGGGCTTCGCCCGAACAGAAGTGTAATTGAATAAATATGCTAATCTACAATATCGAGCAGCCAGAGTGAAAGTCGAGAGAAGTCTGTAGGAACTAAACCTTGTTCTCTGACCGCCTTTGGCATTACTGCTCTCCAACTGAGCCCTTTTCTGAGCTCTCTGTTCCCTCAGTCCCTGTCGTACCCCCAACCATATGATGATGAGAATTCTATGACGAGAATTAAAGTGCAACGAGAGGACTAGAGTTGTGTGTGTGTGTGTGTGTGTGTGTGTGTGTGTCTTTTTCGAATGTCAATGAAATGAAAGCGTGCAGACAATGTTTGTTAACTTCAAGAGGGGCACCTTTAGAAAGAAATAAATGCGCAAATAGACACCATGAGAAAAACCACCATGATATTGCTGCAACAGCAAAGATGAGTGAAACAAAGCAGAAAATGTGAGTTCGCTCGGTAGATGCTAAACGGGAAGGAAGCTAAGTTGAATGATCGTTAGTGGCGTAAAATAGTGCAATTCTAAATTGCACAATTTTGAGGAGCCACCCTTGAAGGGTCCTTAGGAGGCGACACGTAAACGCCAAACCCAACACAAAGGGTCAGGTGCGGGAGGATGGCGGGGACAGATGGCGGGGACAGACGACGGGAGTGGCTTCTAGCGAGCGGAAAGGGGCCATGCATATGGGTCACAGCTGGACTGTATGAGTAGTAATAGCCATAGAGAACCAGCGCGGGGGGGGCAGGCAGGCTAGCAGTGGTATCCGAGCTCCGAGAGGCATCGCAATCGCCAGATTGCACACGCTTGGCGCTAGGACGGCTAAACGGACCGTCCGCGCTAGCCATTACCGATGTATAAGCACACTCAGGCAGAACAGACAGACAGGCAGGCAATCACGATCGTATGGCCATATATCATGAACGAGCAAAGAAAGAAAAAGAAGACGAGACTTATTCTTACGCCAGATGAAGGTTTCGTATGGTGTCGTCCGTACTGTTTGACGGAGCCAACCACACACACCGCGCAGAGAGATAGACATAGCGGACATTCGAGTAGAGTATTGCGGGTATTGCGTACACCGCACACATCGATTCATTGACAGATTGATTGATCGATCGACGACAGATCGAATGATCAATTCATTGATTGATGATAGAAGACAGTTGTTGTAAGGAATAGTGGCAGAAAATAATAACGTAATCATTTGGAGAAGACAGAAGGTTATCAGGAGTTCATAGATGAGCGAGATAGTAAATAGAGACAGAGAAAGAGAGAGATAGATAGATAGAGAGAGAGAGATAGAGAGAGAGAGAGAGAGATAGATAGATAGATAGATAGATAGAGTGGTCATTCATTCAGAGTTTTCATGCAGAGTGGCAGCAGATAGTTGGTCAGACGTTGCAGACATGAGACGAACGCCAGTTTTTTTGAACGAGGATACCCGACGGTCGGTCAGTCAATTAAAAAGAGTCAATCGAAAAGAATATTATCACGTACGAAGTTCATGATCAATATGGAAGAATTGAATTAAATATAGATAAGTAGATAGATAGACAGACAGACATAGTAGGAGAGCGAGAGAGAGAGAGCGCGCGAGATAGAGAGATAGATAGAGAGAGAGAGAGAGAGAAAGAAGTGAATTCGCATGGTCGCGCACAGTCAGTCCATAGAGTAGGCAGAGAAGAGACACACAGCGGCGTTCGTTCCGGAAGAAGGTGGTGGTTGGTGGTGGTTGGTGGTGGTTGGTGGTGGTGGTGGTGGGCGACACAGAGACAGAGAGTAGTCCCCCGTTAGTAGTAGTAGCTAATCATGTACCCTATGTTCGGTAATCTAGATAGACACGGCTGACTGCGCTGGTCAGTCACGTCACGGACAGAGGGACGTCACGAGCCGCCGTTAGATCACCACAAGAGCCCATACGACTGGTGGGTTCCGTTCGGTCCCACCGTTCGGCAGCGACTTCAGCAAGTGAATGAGACGACTACTACTTATGCTTGCTCTTAACAGAGTTCACTACAGGACGGTCAGAGAGAGAGAGAGAGAGACAACTACAGGACTCATCTAGACACTGTTAGAGACACTGTTGATAGAGCACCGATCCATGACGCACAAACGACAGCTCTGTTGAAGCCGCACAGTAGATACTTCAGCTGCACATATATACACATGTATGTATGTATGTATATGTAGATATGTAATGTATATATACAGATATATATATATATATATATATAGAGGTAGATTTTAGAGGACGAGTGAATGAGAGAGAGATAGAGAGAGACAGATAGAGAGAGAAGAGATGGAGCGAGGGTGTATCGTAGAGATGCTACCTAAGTTCGAGGCAGGCGCCGCTCTACGCGATCTACTCTAAGACCTACCTGAGGTTGGATAACTTCGAGGTTTCCTTTGTTTTGACAGAGTTGGCCAGGCTGGCGTGTCGACACATGGTAAAAATAGCGACGCCCAAAAACACCAGATTGGCAAACAAGATCGCTACGACAGGGCCGACGAAGCTGAGGACAAAATAGTTATCAGCGCGCAACCAACAGTGCTGCGACGTACCGTAGCTGAGTGGATCGACAGCGACCGATACTCCGACAATTACCGACGGTACCCCATAGGCTAACAGGTAGTACCAGTGTAGACGGGACTTCTCCAGATCGAACACCTCGATGAGCATCACGTACAGCTGAAAGCCTTCGAGGAACATCCACATAAAGGCGGCCAGAAACGTGTAGTGCAGAATACCGGCTATGAGGCCGCATGTGAGCCGATCACCTGTGCGGTGTATGCCGGCGACAAACACGGCTTCCGCCACCAACAAGCACAAGCAGAGGTTCTTGTGGATGGCCGCGCGATCGCCCTTCAGGCCACGGCACAGCTGTAGGGCGAGCAGCGTGAGGGACAGACAAACAATTGACACGCAGCAGCCAATGTACGTGATCACCTGCAGAGCAGACTCACCGCCGTACGACGCTGGCCGAGGCCGTACGTCCATGAGGAGGGCGAAGTTGGTGAGGTGGTTGCAAGCGCAAACCGTATGCGTGGCGTTTGAGTTCTCGATCCAGCAGCCCTCAGCGGACCAGTCTCGCTTGTTGAAGTCCCAGAAGATACACTGAGGCTCAGTGGTGTTTTCTGCGACTTCATGCTGCAAGACGATACGCACCGGATGGGCGAAACTGGCCAGTCGCGGTCTATCCAGAGTGGCCGACAACACTCGAGAATTGACCACGCGTGACACATTCGACGGATCGTACTCGCCATAGAGGCCCGTGTACGGTGGAAAGTTGGTGCCTAGAATTGCGTTGATTCGCTTGTAGGAGAAGAACGCCACTTTGACGAAGCCCCCACGCGAATGCTCAAGCAGCGTCGACTGGGGCAGCGTCAGTGAGTCCTTAGCTTCGGTCCACTCAGTTGACGCAATGTCACGCGGCTCGGGAAAGCGAAGGTCGCCTTCCAACTCGTGCTGGGTCACTACCTTAACGGCTGCGACTGGAATTTGCGCAAGAGAGTTGTTTGCTTTTTATCTATAGCACTCATGACGATGATGACGATGTCTCATCGGCGGGGGGGATGCGAGCGAATAAACAAACAAATATAGAGGCTGTATGTGATAAACCCCTTGCGGGACAGTGTCCGCCAAATGGACATCGGGGGCCGTGAGTGGTTGTTGGTTGGTTGATTTGTTGTTGCACATTTCGAACGAAACGAAACGATGTTCATCGACGTTTATAGCGCATTACTTACCAATATTGTTTTGCACGCGACTGTAGTTCAGAGACGAGAACTGGTGCTTGAGCATGAGAACTGCGTTTTTCTCAAGCGCTTCGAGGAGTGTTGAAGCTGCGGCGCGTTGTTCGCTCGAAGAAAGGTCGTTCCATGCCGCCGCCTGCTGCTCATCCAAAATGTTCGACGCGAAGTCGATGACGGCCTGCAACGGGAGCAAGCAAACAAACGAACAAACAAACAGACAAACGAAAACCATTTCAGACACGCGAGACTACGACGGGAGTTCGCGTCAAATTAGGAACGCGTTTCGGGGGGCGGCGAATTGTCCAGCCGATCAACGGACGCCGCCGCCGCCGCCGCCCAACAATCTGTACACAATTGGACGAACGGCTCCAAGTGTGAGCGGTGAGGGGCGGACGAAAGGTTTATTCAACAAAAACATGTTTTGGAAGTGCAGCAGACGAATAACTGAGGCGAGCAAATGCTCAGAGAAATGGCGTCATCTACAGTGAACGCTAGAAATGGCCGAGTGGCCATTTCCAAGAGCTACCTGCTGCCAAATATTGCCGGAATGAGTGACGCTTTGCGAGAGCCGAATCAAAATGTTTAGACTGTCGAGTGCACGACCTCTGTTCGTTCGTGCTTCTGCGTCGAACAACTCCGACAACTATCGATGGCAGCAGCAGCAGCAGCAGCGATGGCGGCGGCGGCTTTGTTTGGCCTCGAAATAAACATTACTCCAGGATGTTGTTCGATCGACAGCCGTGCCTGGCCTACATAGCGAAAGGAAGGAAAGAAAGGAAACAAACAGCAGGATCTGCTACGAGGCACTCACATTCATGAGCTCCTGAACGACCTCCTGGCGCTGATGCGAGTCCGTGGACTCGGTGAGGCGATCTTCAACACGAGCTACGAGTTGCTGAATCAAACTGGTTGTGTGTAGCAGGTCTCCTCCGAATAGTGGCTTTAAGCGGGATTTTTCTGCGAGTTCATTTGCGAGGTTGACCACCGACACCGAACCATCATGGATCTTGACCTCGATATGGCGCACCCAAGCGGAGTTGCAGCTGCTTAGGTCGGGAAACTCGGAAATCCACATCGGCGGATTAGAGCCGCCGCATTGCCAACTGGCCTGTCCTACACTGCCCATCGGACAGGGATGGCTGGCCACATCGCCTTCTCGTGTCCAGTTCCACGCCATATCGCGTACCACACGTGGGGGACAGTGCGTTTCTCTGCCCACGGGTGTTTCTGCCATCTCCGGAGCGGCCTCGCGAGTGAACACGTCCGGTGTCGTCGGTTCCTGCGTTGTTGTGGTGCTCGTCGTCGAGCTGGTAGCCTCGTACAGCGGATTGGGGACCTTAATCTCCGAGCGACCACCAAGCGGAGGCGAAAATGTGGCTACTCGCGTTGGTTCCCGTGGACCCAACAGTGGCGGCGGCTGTGGCGTCTGTGGCGACGGTTCTGGTTCATCGTATTTTTCGTCGTACTCCGAACTCGGAGCTTCAGTGGGCGGTGCCAACGATGAAGGCCGAATTATCGGTGGCGGCGTTGTCGGAGGCATTGGCGGGGGCGGCGGAGGCGACGGAGGCGACGGAGGCGACGGAGGAAACACCGGAAGGTGAGCCGGTTTGCCACCGGTGATCGACGGGGGGAAAATAATCAATGGCGGTTTATATGTCGTCGTGGTTGAAAGCTCTGGAACGCACTGATAGTGCGCTTCCAGATACTTCTTTGTCCCCGGACACGGATCATCGTCGAAGAACTCCGTTGCCGCAGACAAAGTGCACGACTTCTTCTTTTCGCATGACATCTGCACCACCCGGAACGAGCGTCGCGACATACAATTGACGCTCCAGTCAAGGCTGCCCTGAGGATTGCAAAGAGAGATGGAAAAACGGCCATAGTTGGCCCGAATCAGCCGTATAATGTGACCCTCTTCACATGTGATGTTCATGACGCCACCCTCACATGCGTACGTCGTCAGGTATTTCGTCTTGTCTGAAAAGTGACAAAAAAAAAACAACAAATCAACACCGACCGACGTTAGTTATGTTAGATTCGCTCTACATTGCGCTGCCGCCGTTCGCATGCAAATACGTAGCCAGCAACTGTTCAGGATGAGTGATGGATATTTTCAGCAAAACGATCTCAATGCGATTGCGCAATAGTGAGCGGCGGACCTCCGCTGCAAGGACGTCCAAGTTTGAGTGGATTGAGCTGTGAAAAGAGCGATTGCCTAACCTAGACTAGCAGATCTAATAGCTGGGTAGAAAAGAAGATCGTTGTTATTTTTCACCGCGTTTTAACTGCAAGACACAGAGACCCAGCACAACGTTTCCCACTTCGTCTAGTCAGTCACTCAGTTCTGGCAAGCCGTCTTCCTTCATAGTGGGCGATGGCGCTTCTGGGTTTGCTCCAAATGAGGAGGATTTGTTGATGAGGTGCTTAGGATGCCTGCCCGGCCGAGTAAGTCCTGTGAGACGATAGGAGAAGGCGTTCTCCTCAGAAAGGCAAAGAAGGGATGGTTTTGTGCCAACAGCAGCAGCAGCAGAAGCGGAAGAAGAGAGGAGGGCCGGCAGAAGATGACCGGCAAGACAGGCTTCTCGTATTGAGAGGAACACGTTAATTCCAAGTGAGCAATCGCGTTCCCTAGCCAACAGACTTCTTCTTTTTTGCCATTGCTGCGTTGAGTACACTCGTCACTCACATTGTCACCCCACCCACCCATTACCCCCCATGGAGCACCCTTTGGTCCTTTTCACCTTCAAGCGAAGCGCGTGTCCCTTTGCTGATTTCAGAAATCACTACTTAGCTTTGACAAGGATAATCACGCTCGAAATAATAGTCGAATTGACCTACGTGATAGGCGCACGCGTGCAGGTACGTCACTCACATGTACACGACGGAGTGGCATTCCACCCTCGTATAGCTCTACTATGGCCATTTTGGGAGACTGCGTAACGTTGCTCGACTCGAGACTTTCTCACTTGAGGTGATTCACCCTCTGAACTGTTACGAGTGTGTGTAACAATAACACACACACACACACACACACACATAACGAGCAGACGGTACAAACGAATAACAAACACTTCTCATTTTGATGCCTTCGCGTAGTGATTCGTCTTGTGCATCGTTCCCTTTGTCTCTAATGCCGTTGGAAATCTCTGTCCTCTGATATCGGCTCTGACTCTCGATCCACGGACACCGTTCTCCTTGAGGACGAAGACAAGGAGAGCCTGTCCTAGGAGAGTTCTCGTAGGGACGGCATCTACTGTACCTGTTGCCAGAAGACCCGGAAGGACACGGAACAGGTTAGGTTTGGTGAATGTCTTCTTGCTCACTATAGCATCGTAGTGATTCGGCAAGACTTTCCAGATCTTCCTCTGCACGAGAGCGAGAGAGGAGACCCTTGGTTTCATCTGTGGCCTGAGGGGGGCCACCTGGCTAAATGACGAACCGAATAGTTGGCACTGGCCGGCCGATACTGTTCTTCGTCTGTGCTTCGTCTTCGCCATGTCTCGCACTATCTCGGCATAAGAAGAACAAGAACCGATCAAATTAAGTATGTTTTCAATGGAGCAAACTTGTTTGTCAATTATTTAGACCCAGCTGACCAGTCGGAATCATGGCCCCGCACGGAGGAGGTCCGTGTTAGTGATCTGATAGTCTGAGCGTTGCGCTTCTATTGGGTTTGCTTTTTGCCAGGGTGAAAGTGCCCAGTCCCGATGGAGACTGGATGGCGCGGACGGTTTCAGTGAGTCGCCGAATTTTCGCGCGCGAATATCTCTCAAGGAGAAGGATCAACTCTGAACGGCGATACTCGCACTCGTCTGGTACCCTGCTGGAATGAAGAAAAATGGCCGTTTCATGCAAATTTTGTGGAAACGACGTCACCGTCGCTGATACTACGACCGTTCGGAGAAGGCGGCCGCCGCCGAAGAGGTCGCAGGACCTGCAGTGCACACCACCCCCCCTGCAAAGGTTTATCCGTTGGAATATTTATTGCGGGCACCGCCGACAATTTGGTCAGACGGCAAACTACTAACAAAACGATGTCGCTCAGTCAATGACCCGTCGTCGTGCTCGGTTTTTTCTCTCTAGCGGACCGGCTGCTTGTTACTCATGCGGACTACAACGGCCGTCGACAACAACATCCTTCGCAGTGTAACGACGACGACGACAGATCGGGGCCGTTATAGAAGAGACGGAACCGCGAAAAGAACCATAGAAGGATGCTGGAGCAGGACGAAGGGATGGAAATAGGACGACGGTGGAGTTGGAACGAGGAACAAGTAGGTTCTTGAGTGAGCAACTTGTTGTTGCCTTGCGAATAGGCGTCGTTGAGGCCGAGCTCTGTGTGTGCGTCGGCCATGTCATCATCCGTCTCCATCTCGTCGTTACTCGCGCAGCGAAGAAAGTGACCGAAGCGAACTGTAACGCAGCAAAAGCCGCAGGCCGATGCGGTTGTTGTGAGATTGGACGTAAGGGATTGTCGGCGAACTGCCACTACGACGCAGACAACGCCGAACGGAAAGACGGCCAAGTGTCGACTTGCGCACTACTGGCTGAGGGGTGTCGAAGCTCCGCTGGCTAGCGGAGATGCGGAACGACGAACTCCGTCCGAAAGAAACTTCGTCATTCGTTCCCTTTTCCCTCGTAGCAGAGGCTCTAGCCAGTATGCGATGGTAGGACGCCGCACTACGACGATTCGTGTTGTTGCCGTCCCCCCGCCACCGCCGCCACCACCACCACTGCCACTCCCCTTGACCCCCGCTATCGTTGTGTTATCCTGAATTCTAGTCTTGTGGCACCACAGCAGTGTGTGGGTATGACGTTTAAAAATAAATTAAATTCCAAAAACCCATTCACGTATTCGGCGCACGTCGGCGCTCGTCCGAGTTCGCTGTGTTCTCAGCATAGCTGGAGTAGGAAAAGGGATACGATGGAGGTGCGCGTGGGGACATGGGAAAATGTTAGCGGTAAAGCAGGGGGATCTGGCCGTCTACGCGAGTTCAGCAGCGTCTATATAGCACCACCGCTGGAGGCGCTAAGGTTGAAGTTAACAGCATTTTGAGTTATGTGACTCACTCACGACTACCACTATAGTCCCGCTGGATGGTAGCTCGTCCTCGCATTGAACGCTATCCGTGGTCGGCAAGGCATCTGCGGAATTTGAAAGCGATAGAAAGCGAGAGAAGCCACCAATGAGAGAGAGAGAGAGAGATCTACGAATAGAGAGAGGAGAAAGGGGAGACAGGGGCCGAACGTTTCGAAGAAGTTCGATGTGAAGCCCCGAGGCGGCATCAAGCGACTACGGTGACATTCGTTCTGACGTTCAAGCGTTCGGTGTCAATTTCTTCTTCATTGTTTCTGTGATATCGTCATGGCTTTTTCTAACGATGCACTTTCGATCCTACGCTCTACCTTTAGCGTCGCCCATCACAACTTGTCATCCCAGCAGCAGAAGCAGCATCAGCAGCATTAGCAGCATTAGCAGCAGCAGCAGTATCAGCAGCAGCAGCAGCAGCAGCATCAGCAGCAGCAGCAAAAATAGTCAATTAGAAAGAAGGGGATGTCCTATTGGTTAGTTAGCTGGCGAACGGAGAGTTTCATCGGTAACTAACTAACAGGCAATCGTATGAAGGCGTATGTAGAGAACCGGAATAATAAAATGCTGGAAACACAAATAATGGACATCATTCCATGAGGAAGAGCGCGGTAAAAGCTCTTTTATTTACAGGCGCACACAAACATATCCAAGTTGGTGGGTCTGTGGCACCAGGCGATATTTTTTTATTGGAGACTACGTAGCCTTCCCGTCACTATCGCGGTCAGACCAAAATGAGCGAATCAGCCAACGAAATTTCTCATCGTTAAGAGATTGACCTCATCTGAGTTAGTCGGTTACACTGGCCGTGCTATCAGAGGGCTGATGAGTTAACGGAATCCTCGTTATTGGCGTTCCGTGGTCGAAATCGACACTCCCCTAATCCACCTCCGCCCCCCCTATCGATACCAAACAGGACATTTTTAAGGCTGCCCGTTAGACAATCATCACGAAGGGCTCGAGTGCTTAATTAAGGCCGGCAACAAACACGCTAGGAATCCCCATTTAGCGCAATGCAATCATGCCATCGTGTTCCGGACTGGACCCGAAGCCCAGTCACCCCACGACCAGCCCGCGCTCGAACGGAGTTGCATCGAGAACGGTAGTGGAGACACAGACTCTCAACTTTGACAAAATGTTTATCATCAGCGGAGTCGTCAGTCATCGCTCTCCTTGAAAGTCACGCACCGCCTGTTCGTCGCTTGGGACCCTCCGTTGGGCCAAACGACCTCCACGGGAAGACAGGGGTCAAGATGGATTGTCTGCTTTACAGGTTCGCGCTGAACTTGCATCGAAGAATGTCACCTAGCCAGCCACCATGGTGAACAGCACGTCATGACAAATTAACACCACACAGAATCCACGGCTCATAGAAAATGTCGATAAGCTTGCTGCCCTCACCAGGTGAAGCTGCTTCCGAAGTTCCTAGATACGAGTTCGAAGTGTTAGTAATTCCTCCTCACTTGATGCGTTGCGTGGCTGGCGTGAAGTGCCGACGCAGGCCTCAGTTAGCAGAGGAGAATTTTAGCAGCTAGAAAATTCACCTGTACTTGCAGTAACCGGGTTTCACTTATTTGGGGGTTTGTGCTCCCAGTTTGCTCCTCAAGCGGTCTCGTCGTAGCACAAGGGATCTTGACTGGCTGCTGAGGTGGGCATGGGTCGAGGGACCCACTTATCGGGGACCCGTCACTCAGAGCGCTCACCCTGCCGGCGGCAACTTCCAGCGTTAGTCATGGTCCACGCTGGACCATGTCTAAGGCAGCAATGGCGGTTTTCCGGACGGGCCGCACCCCTGTCAGGAGTGGCCTGACTGGCAGCAGCAGCAGCAAAGTGACTCTTGGTCGGCTATAAAGTAACACGTAATTGTATTTCGAGATCAGATATCGCTTTATGACTTCATCAGGCCGACATCAACGGGCCTGCCGCTCACGCAGTTCAGACACACGACCACCCCTCGAAGCACCATCTGACCATTTGCAGGCCACGCTGGCGGCTCCCAAAGTGAGTTTCCTCGCCCAAGTGATGAAACACCAGATGAGAACCAGAGTGGTTCGTGTTGAAGCATAGCGGATATCGTCGCCAAAAATGTGCCCAATCAACATCTTTAGGTTGCCGCTCCCTAGATTGTAACGCACGGTGCTGCCAACGTGGCACGCACACGTTCCAGTAAAGGCAAACAGTTGACAAGAAGAATACGGAATGATGACAAATATAGAGATGACGAAATAGTCAAATGGAAGACATGTCATGAAGCCTGCTGAAGCAGGGCGGCCGAGGCAGCCCCGTGGGGGCGACGCGTAGCTAGTCCGCCCACAATTCATAGGCACCCTTGCTCCGCCATTGCTGCTGCTGCTGCTGCTGCACCGTAATAGGGGGGGACGGCCACTCCGGTGGGAAATCGACGCCAACGGCAAGACGGAATTTGATTTCGTCGACTCTTCCCTTCCTTTTAGGAGGAGACCATTGCCGCTGCCGCGTTAGTTTCTGACTGCAGCTGCAGGATGGATTGTATTAACATCTTTTTTGCTCTCTGCGAGCTGACGTGAATAACTGATTCATGGACAGACGCGGCAAACTCGTATAGGAACCCATTCATTCCAACGCACATGCGGAGCATAAACACTCACAGCGCACGCGGACTCATGTGGGTACGTACGTTCACAGTAGAGAAATTCACAAATGGAATGCGGATGGCCGCCATTCGATGCTAATTTCTGTCTGCTACAAAACCGGATCCAGTAGGAGTCATTCCACTAGAATACATCCGTTATGTCAACGCGCCTGCCAGCCTCTGATTCGAGTTAACCTCTTGCAATGTTATTCGACTAGGCGTACAACTGCTTTGCAACGCATCACTCCTACCAACAGCAGCAGCAGCAGCACCGGCAGCAACAGCGGCAGCAGCAACAGCAGCAGCAACAGCAGCAGCAGCAGCGGCAGCAACAGCGGCAGCAACAGCAG
>MNPL01011911.1:5404-19996 GCA_002081605.1 Tropilaelaps mercedesae
ACATTGTCCCATATCGCGTTTACCTCGCCAACGAATGTGCGCGAGATGCGTCCGACACGGTGATGCCGGCTGTTGGGCACGTCGCCAGGTGGATACATATACACACACACACACACACACACACACACACACACACACACACACACACACACAGGAGAAGCCAGACGTGTCGGTGTGAGGCGACGCCCAGAGATTCGGCGCGCCATGAATGAGTCAATGGGGACATGGACGGCAGATGGATGAATTATGTATGGTATCCTCCCCCGGAAGGAGGGCCATTGTTGTTTGGCCCCCACTGGAGAGAGAGAGAGAGAGAGAGAGAGAGAGGGGGAGCCTTAACTCACGACAGGTGGCATTGCAGCGCCAATTCCATTGAGCGAGCAGAGGGCGTCCCTGCAGAATCAACGCAGCAGCCGACGCGGTTTCGATATCTCACGCCGGTCGCAGGAGCCATGTCGGAGCCGAAAGTGTCCTCATCAATTCGGAATAGTCTTTCGTCGGCGCGCGACGTGGGGCATACACGAGGAGGGCCGACAGCGTCTGAGCGTTAACGTAAACATCCCGAACAGAAAATAGTTTTCGGTACAGCGGAATGCGTCCGCTGCTGGCGTTCGTCGTAGACGTCGACGTTGGCGATGCCGTCTCGAGAGGTGCACGAGTGTAAAAAACTTTTGCCCGTCTCCTCCGGCAGTTGTGCGGATATGTTCGGTGTAATATCTTCACGTTGTAAACGTCGCGCCAGCAGGCGATATTTGTTGAATCTACATTTTTCCTATTTATGCCCCAGACTTGTGCCTTGTTTGTGCTGTCGCTCGTCCGCCGGCCGCCTGCCTGGCCCCCCGCCCGCCGGCCGCACGTACGTGGTGAGGCGTGGCGTATTCCGGCACGATGATCAAGTCGGCGTGTCGCACGCGTTATGCAGTGTCTAGCGAGAAGAGATGGTGTTATGAATATGAATTCTACTCGTCCGAGGTTGCCTCGCACAATGAGGACGTCGCGAGTGGTTAGCAGATCTCTGACTCAGATCTGGCTCTGGTCAACGGAACATAATAATAATTGCCTGTCCAGCCGGACGGAATGATATTCACTTGAAAAAACACGCCAGACTCAACGTGCCCACGTACACACACGTATACACACACACACACACGCATATAAACACATATATGCATTCGACTATCACGAGCTATATTGTTATTGATCCGGAAGCGCTTGTCCCCTTGTTCGGGGGTCACCGTCTGGTGATGCTGTCATGCAAACGTCGACTATTGCTGAAACAATAAACAGAAGCGGTAGCAATGATCGTCGTTATGGCAGTTAGTGTCTGAGCCGCCACGTCTGCGGCCACATATCCGATCAGCCCGGCCCCCATTGCCGGCCATCTTCGCAGGCTCTCCGTTATTATTGACAGAGCGCGAAGGTCGCGATATATCCTCGCATGGTGGTCGTGCGATTGTGCACGACCCCCGCCGACACCTTTTTGTGCATCGGAACGACGGCGGAGGCTCTGCTTACAACTGTGCACGCGTCCTGTTGTTGACGCTTCTCGACATAGCCGCACACGCGCACCCATCGTTCATAAACAGCCCCGTCGGTACCCTACTCTGCCCTAGTAGTACACACACACACACACACACACACACACACACACACACACGTGTGTGTATATATATATACATATACGTATTGTCAAATATGCGATCACTTCCAGTCGCATAGAATCGCTGATGGTCCGGGGAAGTGGAGAAGACAGCTGATCTCATATTTATAACGGTGGAGTATGGGGGCCAAGGTGGGGGCGGCTGACCTTTTACTAGAACCTATTGCGTCCTGCAGCCTTGCAAGCTTGTAAAGCAAATAAACATCTCTGCACAAATATGAACAGACCTATCAAAATCTGGCTATGGCCGATACAAAGAACAGAAAAAAACAACAGCTTATAACTTTATGAAATAGTTATAACAAGAATTAGTTATAAATTGAGCCCATCGAGGAATTGTGTTCATGTTGATGCCTGCGACGAAGACTCAGTTGGACATATTGATACGTTTTTTGCCCACTTCGCCTGATATGAATTCTTTATTGTAGTCCGTGCCTAGTCTATATTGACCTCATGCGGCATCGCACTTCGACTCGTGTTGACCAGCAGCCGACACGTTACCACCTCCCCCCCTCGCCGGCCCCCCGGCACGGTAGATGTAAAGGTAGATGTGTTTGCGAGCAAAGCATCGGACAGGTTCTTCCATTCTGTTCTAGGCGGCCACTCGTCGGCCTGGAGAAATATCCTGTCCGCAGCCGGTCTGAGCATGTCCGCAAACTAATTGAGAGTTCGTTGTATTCATGGGGGTGATCTGTTGTTCGTATGGTTATTCGATATAGGCAACGTCGGCGGCAGCTTCGCCATCCAGCCCCAGCTGGGCACGCTCAGCGTGGCCAAGCCTCTGAATCAGCAGGTGCTTCCAGAATATTACCTCGTTGTTCGGGCCTCTGATTACGGCTCCCCGTCACTCAACTCCACCGTGACCGTGCACATCAAAGGTAAACAGTGAATAGATAGAATATATTAACACATTACACACACACACACACACACATGTGCGCGTGTGTGTGTGTGCGTGTGTGTGTGCGCGCGCGACACTAAAAAGGAATGCCACATGATAATAGAGCAGAATAGAGCAACTCAGCGAAACAGCGACCGACCACCAGGTTTGTTTTGGCCCCCCTGGATAGGGGGCCAGGCCATTCGTAGTAGAGGGCCACGTCCACTACAGAGCAAATGCACTCGTGGCGCTCAAGTGGCGGAGGCTCACTGGGTCCTGCTGGCGCCGACGATGGTGGTGGCTGTAGCAGCGGCCTCCAGTCGTCGGGCAGAGCAGTTATTTCGGCCAAGTCACCACATACCACAGAAACAGCTATTTCAGCACGGACAGAATCAACTAATGACTTTATAATTAGTTCGGTCCCGTCCATCCGCGTTCGTCTGAGGTTATTAATAGCGGTGGAAGTCTCTTGAAGAGCGAACCATTTGTCGTAGGGCGATTGCTGACCCCTGCGGGACCACTTGAGCGCCGGTATTGGTTGCATTGCCCCCCATGCTCAGCTTTGTCGACAGACCCAGCGAGGTCCTGGAGCCCCCTTCCCCGTTTGCACCTGTTCGAAACGCGGCGCCATTACAAGAAGAAAGCCGCCCCCGAAAGCGGCCATTTGAATAAATACATCTCTATGAAGAAATGAACACGCCTGCTACATTCGGTTATTTACACACACACACACACACACACATGATGACGTTGCATACCCCAACAAAGTAGACAAATATGGCATCAACTAGACGCTAGCCAGTGAAATATCGGAACTCTAACGGCGTCACGATCCCATCCACAGTCACGGTAGCGATGAATGCCCCGCCACGTTTCGAGGCCGACACGAAAGTCGTAGAAGTTCCGGAAAACGAACCGCTGGGCACTCCGGTCGTCGTCGCGCAGGCTCAGAGTGGCTCCGCACTTTACTATGACATCTCACTGGGGAACGACGAGGGATGCTTCGCCATTGATCAGAGCTCAGGCGTAAGTCAGCTCATTTTTATGTTGGCCTCCTTTGTCCTAGAGGCGACCTTTTGTGCGACCTTCGATGTGTATCACACGTCCTTGAAGCGCCCATCGCTGCTCTATATATGTCTATATATATATACACGTGTGTGTGTGTGTTTGGTCCCCATCCGTGTCGACAGATCGTGACCACCTCGTGTGTGCTCGACTATGAGACGAAGCAGCAGTACCTGATCATCGTCCGTGCCACGAACCTCGTCTACGCGATCGCCGAGATGGCGCTCACCGTCCACGTCGTCGACGTTAACGACAACGCCCCCGTTCTCCAGCCGCGTAGCTACGCAGGCCTCATCAGCGAAGCGGCCGAGCCCGGCAGCGTCGTCATGACCAACGAGTCACTGCCGCTCGTCGTCACGGCGACCGACGCCGACCGCGACATCAACGCTCATCTGACGTTCGCCCTCGTCGACTCCTGGGCGCGTCGCTTCTTCCGCATCGACCCATCCACCGGATCGGTGTCGGCGGCCCACCGGCTCGATCGTGAGGTGCGTGACTTCTACTCGTTCGGCGTCGAGGTTTGCGACAGCGGCCGGCCGGCGGCGCTCTGCAGTCGCGTGCCGGCGAAAGTCGTCGTGCACGTGCTCGACGTGAACGACTCGCCACCGCGTTTCGAGAGGGAGTTCTACAACGTCACCCTGGTGCTCCCGACGCACCGGGGCGTCACGGTAGCGCGGCTGAGCGCCACCGACGCAGACCTCGACGCCGTAATTCGGTACGCGATCGCCGGAGGAAACAGCGAGGAACACTTCTCCGTCGATGCGGTCACCGGCCTTGTGAAGGTCAACCAGCCAAATGGTGAGTGGCTGATCCGAGAGTTCATGCGTGTTCTGAAGTACGTTCATGAAAATGTTCGTTCTGAAAAAACGTTTGCGTCAACAACGGCGCATCCATGAGCCCCTTGAAAACCTACTCGAAGTAGCCCTAACGAAAACTGCCCCTTTCGTATGCCCCCTTCGGCAGACATTCTCGATTTCTACCGACTCGTTGTCGCCGCCCACGACGGCGTCCACCAGACGTCGACCACCCTGCACATTTCGGTCGTGCAGAGTCCTTCCGGCGCGCACGGCCAAAGCAACGGCTTACACTCGACCTTCCGCTTCAGCTATCCCCTCTACGAGAGTCGCGTCACCGAGAACGTCGACGCGACCAAGACGCCCCTTCTTGTTCTCACGACGGTGGGCACTCCACTCCTGGAGCACGTCCGCTTCACTCTGCTCAACGAGGAGGACAAATTTTCCGTGGGCGAGACATCGGGAGCGCTGTCCATCCGGCCCGAAGTCCGCTTCGATCGCGAACGCGAAGCAACTTTCCGCTTGGTGGTGAACGCCGAGGCGACCGCTAGCGGCCGAGTGGCCAGCGCCCTCATCGATGTGGCCGTCGACGATCAGAACGACAATCCGCCGACCTTCGTTGATACTCCTTACCACTGTGTGGTTCCGGTAGAAGCCGGCAAGGGCGAACTGGTACAGAAGGTCCGCGCGGAGGACCCCGATGACGGCGTCAATGGCCAGGTCCTCTATTATCTACGGGACGATTACAAAGGCGTGTTTGACATCGGCACGCAGAGCGGCAACATTACGCTACGCAAGCGTCTGCCGGCGCACATAACCCGGTACACGCTCACAGTGGTGGCCAAGGACGCCGGAACGCCACCGATGTACTCTGAGGTGCAGGTCCCTGTCAAGGTGGTGACGCGGACGATGCCGGCGTTCGAGAAGCAGTTCTACAGCGCCCACGTCCGCGAGAACCACGGACCCAGCGAACCAATTCTGTCGCTGACGGCGACCAGTCCCAGGGGTCGTCCTCTCATCTACGACATTACCGGAGGCCACCATAAAGAGGACTTCCGACTGGATTACCAAACCGGTAAGTTGGACAAGGATGCAGTTGGACTGTTTGTTTGTTTGTTTGGCGTCACCGTTGCAATCTAACGAAAGGCGGCAATTAGTTAGTATAATCAGTCATGTATGCTGTGCTAGAAACTCACAGAGTTTGTTTCTCCCAGAGTGTGTGTGTGTGTGTGTGTGTCTATTCACAAACGCGATAACTGCAGAAGTTCGCTTGAACCCCCACACTTATCTGTGCCTGTCAATTCATAGACGAGGCTGTCGGTTATGAATTATTTGCTGATTTTATTTCACAACAGTTGATTTTCCGATGTGCCAAAACAGCTAAGTCGAGTCACTATCGTATGCGTACGAAGCGTGAACTTTTCGTAATGTCTCCTATCCGAGTTCGTGGACGAAGTTTTTTCGTTTGCATGCACCTGATTGCTAAGTTGTTGTTCTCGTTTTGCGTTGTGATGCATCTGCCACTGTGTTCGTGTGCTCCAGGACCAAATAGCGCTAACTCGCCTTGTAAGTACCTTTGGTTTTTTGGTTTAGTTTTTTTTTTTTTTTTGCTTTCGTCGTTGCATTTAGACCTCACTAGGGGCCTCGATGTCAACGCTTATTATAATCGTGACACGTATTTCTTGGTTCAGACGACTCAGTCGGCTTCGTCAGGCTGAGCGAGCTCACGATCAGTTGTCGATCAGACTAACCCAGTAGAGACCTAGCTAGAGTGACCTATTGGCACGTCAGATGTCGAACGCGTGACCGCTTCTGATTGACGAACGAGTTGATACCAACTCGTTCGGCTGGCCGGCGTCTGCGTGAGCAAACAGCGCGTCGACAAGTCGCTCACCAGAATGCGAATACGCGTCGACGTAACGACGTCAACGAGCAGAGCCATAGCCCAGTCGTTTCCCCGCACTAACAACAGCCTTTACCGGTCGTCCTCTGTCGCACCTCAGGCGTTCTATACGTCAACGAGAGGCTGGACTTCGACAAGATGAGCAAGTACGACCTCACCGTTCGCGCTACGGATTCCGTCACCGGCGCCTACTCGGAAGTGTCAGTGACAGTGTCCGTCGAGGATGTCAACAATCATCCTCCGCTGTTCGAGCAGGTCATCTACAACGTGTCAGTATCGGAACTCTCGCCCCCGGGCTCGAGCATTCTCGCCGTCAAGGCTCACGACAAGGACAGCAACAGCGTCCTTAGCTACTCCGTAGAGGACACCGACCGCTTCATGATCGACGCCAAGTCCGGCGTCATCAGCTTGAGACGAGCGCTAGACTATGAGAAGCAATCCAGGTAATTTGGGGGTACTGAGCTACTATTTGATATTTTGTACGATGACACGCGCGCGCGGATGTAGTGACGGGGGGCATGGAAAGATTGCGCCCGCCTCCCTTTACCTCCCCTGGTGGCCACGTCCGACGAAAACGGTGAATGAACACGAGTGAGTGGCCAGGGTAAATCTTTCGGCGAACTTTCGGCGACGTCTTCCATTTGTTTGCCGCCAACGCCAGCGTACGCCCGCCCATCGGGTATCGTAGTTTCGTTTGAGTCGTTAGGAAAAACGTTCCTTTTTTCCCCCTGAAATCTCGTATGAGTCCGCTTAATCATTAGCCATAGCAATAGATTTTGTCGCGGTCGTATCACTTACGCGACGCGCGCGTTTCGTCGATGTGTCGATTTTCTATTATTCGCTGCCTCCTCTGATCCACAGCATCACTCTGACCGTGATTGCGACCGACTCCGGAGCTCCGCACCCGCTCTCTTCGACGGCTTTGGTGTTCGTTCAGGTGACGGACACAAACGACAGTCCGCCTGCGTTCGACCGGCCGTCTGTAGACTGCTCCATCAGCGAGCTGGCCCGAAGGGGGCAATTCGTCGCCCACCTCGGCGCCAGTGATCCCGACTTTTCTCCCAGCGTCCTCAGCGTCCCCCAGACGCTAGCCCGTTTCCCTGACCAGTTTAGCAACACCCCCAGCCTCGCCTACCAGATCATTTCCGGCAGCCAAGCGTTCACCATCGACCGATACACCGGAGTCGTGTCCGTCGGCAATCTGCACCTATTTCACGAGCTGGTCAAGTCGGAGATGGACGTCCACCTGCTCAACGTGTCGGTCACGGACGGCGTGTTCGTGGCGTTCTGCCGGCTACGCGTTCACGTCGTGCCGGCCAACAACCACTCACCGAGGTTCACCCACTTCGAGTACGAGGCGATCGTCGCCGAGAATGCCGACGCCAACGCCTACGTGACGACGGTGTCGGCGACAGATCCTGACCGTGGCACTTTCGGCCGTATCCGTTACTACATCCAGTCGGAGGAGAACAGCAAATACTTCGCCATCGACGCTGACAGCGGCGAAGTGCGCACGAAGAAGCCGCTCGACCGCGAGACGAAACAGCTGTACAACGTCGCCGTCATCGCAGAGGACGCGGGCGGCCGCATCGGCCACAGCGTCGTACGCGTGACGGTCACGGACGTCAACGACAACGCTCCCCAGTTCGTCCTGCCGGAGTACCGGGCGAATGTGAGAAACCACACGATCGGCCAGACTGTCCTCAAGGTGGTGGCCGTCGACAGGGACCTCACGGTGGCGGCGCTCCGGTACTCGATACACGAAGGCAATCCGCGCAACGTCACCGAGAGCTTCGGCATCGTCGAGGACACCGGCGAAGTCTACGTGAAGAAGCCGCTGCGCGAAGGGATGACGTACCAGTTCTTCGCCAAGGCGTCCGATCGGGTCGAACCCGTACAGGAGTCCGTCGTGCCGGTCACCATCGTCGCCCTGCTCCCAAGTCAGACGGAGCCGTACTCCAAGGCCCGCGTGCAGGACCTCTACGTCAAGGAGAACGCGAAGATTCCCACCGTCATCACGACGCTCAACGCGCAGGCGGCGGGCGACGTCAAGTTCACGCTCATCGCCAACGACAACGACCTCTCGCTCTTCACCATCGACGCGGACTCCGGCCGGCTAACGGCCATTCGCTCACTAGACCGCGAGGAGTGCTCCAGATACCACGTCGGTATCCGGGCGGAGTCCCGCACGAGTGGACTCATGTCGCTCATCCAGGTGAATGTGCACGTCATGGACGATAACGACAACAAACCGCAGTTCGAGTCGACGCCCCAGAGTGGCGGCTATCTGATGCGCGTCGCCGAGAACATTCCCGTCGGCAGTAAAATCCTCCGACTAATGGCGAACGACGCCGACATCGATTCGAACGGCGTCATCACATACGACTTCTACGAGAGGAACGACCCAGCGGCCGATATCTTCCAGATCGACCCACAGACCGGCTGGGTAACGAACCTCATCGCGCTCGATCGGGAGTCTGTGCCCTCGTACAACCTGACGGTGGTGGCCCGCGACAATGGGACGCCGCTGAGGCAGTACTCGCTCACTACGGTACACATCACCGTCATGGACTACAACGACAATCCCCCCCAGTTTCCACAGGAGATGTACGACGTTGAGGTCGGTGAGGACGCCCCTCGCAACACGGAGATCCTCACGCTAAACATCGAGGACCCAGATGACCCGAAAAGTGTAAGTTCGTTGAACTACAGCCCATCAACGTCGATGTCGCGTTCAATTCTTCGCTAACAGTCGGAGCTGAATCGGCGGCGGCGGCGGCGTCTGTTTTTTTTTCGTCTAGTTTATTTCATCATCAGAAAATTTGCACGTTTTTTTGCACGACGAGAAATAATCGCCGAAGAGTCGCCCAAATGTGTGTGGCCGTTTTTTGTTTAGGCTAACATTTAATAACAACGTGTATGAGTGTGCATTAACGCACACTCAGCGCTCCGAAATGACCTTCTTCAAGGACAAACTCTTCCCGGCTCCCGTTCTCGTACAATCGAATGGGAAGCGCTTCAGTGTCGCTCTCTCCAACTCGGTCAACGTCGTCGGCCGATACCGATTAACATTGTTTGTGTACGCGTTTACAGCAAACGATGTACTTCTACCTAACATCCGGCAACGACCGAAACCACTTCGGTCTGTCGGAGCACGGCATCCTGTTCGTGCGTCAGCAGCTCGATCGTGAGAGTCAGGAGCACTACATACTCGAGGTAACGGCGAGTGACGGCATCTACGTGGCCAAGACGAAGATCAACATTCGACTGCGGGACGCCAACGACAACGGGCCGGTGTGTCTACAGTCGGCCTACGTCGAACAGGTCCGAGAGGACGTGTCACCAGGAGCGCTCATACTCACCGTCATCGCACGGGACTCGGATGTGGGGGCAAACGCCATTCTCCGCTATTCATTGCGTGGCAAAGGCCATGAACAGTTTCACATTAATGCCAGCACAGGTAAGTGAGCTCACGCTTTGACGCCGCTGGCCGGCGGTACTCTCTCATCACAAGGCTGGCTGATTTTATTTATAGGTTATTTCCCCGCCCCCCTCCACTACACACACACACACACACACGTGTTAGTTCCGTTTGTAAGCGCAGCATTTTGGAATGGCGACCGCAGGCGAACTCCGGATCAACAAACCGCTCGATCGCGAGGTCCAGTCGTCGTACAGCCTCACCGCGCACGTCCAGGACAGTCAGCACATGGAGTGGTCGTGCACGTCTAGCGTGCACATCATGGTCAGCGACGTGAACGACTGCGCCCCGCAATTCAGCAAGGACAACTACACCGTCTCGATACCGGAGGACGCCGAAATCGCCACCGTCCTCATGAAGATCTACGCGGCCGACCGCGACGTCGGTATCAACCGGAAGGTGTCGTACATGCTCGTCGACAACGCCAGCGGCCATTTTGAGATCCAGCCAAACACTGGCATCATCCAGCTGATGAAGACGCTCGACCGTGAGGCGGTCGACGCGTACCGGCTAATCGTCGAGGCCACCGACCACGGCCACCCTCAGTTGACGTCGGCGGTGCAGGTGGGCGTCATCGTTCTCGACGTCAACGACAATCCGCCGGAATTCACTCAGCGGACGTATCACGCCAACGTTAGCGAGATGGCACCTCACGGCACACGCGTCGTCCAGGTGAAGGCGTTCAGCCGCGACATCGGCGTCAACGCCGAGATCAGCTACAGCCTCGAGAACGCCGAACACTTCGACATCGATCAGGAGTCGGGTGTCGTATCGGTCATGCGCACGCTCGACTACGAGAGCCAGACGCAGTTCATGTTGACGGTGGTGGCCAAGGACGGCGGCTCTCCCACGCTCAGCGCGAGCAGTCTCGTCAACGTGACCGTCATCGACTTCAACGACAACCGTCCGACGTTCGACAAGACGCGTTACAACTCCGTCATCCGAGAGGACACGAAGGTCGGCGAGAAGATCCTGCAGATTCAGGCCACCGACGCCGACAGCGGTCGCAACGGTCAGCTGAGCTATGCCATCGTCAACGCGTCCAACTACCCCGAATTCGGCATCGACGCCCGGAGCGGCGTCATCGCTCTACGCAAGGCGCTCGACCGCGAACTTCAGTCGGACTACTACTTCGTCGTCGTGGCGCGCGATGGTGGCGAACCCGAACTCAACGAAACGGTCGAGGTTTCCGTGACGCTGTCCGATATCAACGATAACGCCCCACAGTTTGCCAAGGGGGGCAACTACTCGGCGATCGTCCAGGAGGGCAAACGTGACCAGAAGGTGATCGAGATCCAGGTGACGGATCGCGACACGCCGGCCAACGCCGGACCCTTCACGCTCGCCATCCTCAACGGGAACCCCAACGCGGACTTCGTTGTTCGGGGCCTGGCCATCTACGCGCAGCGAGCGCTCATCGCCGAGCGCCGCGCCGAGTACAACCTGCAGATTCAGGTGAGCGACGCCGGCACACCGTCGCTGAGCTCCAAGACGAGCGTCCACGTCAAGGTCATCGAGGAGAGCAAGTTCGCCCCCGATGTGGACGACCTACACATTCACATTACGTCCTACCTCGATGACTTCCCTGGAGGAATCATCGGAAGGCTCCATGCGAGCGACATGGACCCCTACGACAAGTTGACGTTCGAACTCGCTGACAGAGAGAATTCGCTGTTCGGCATCGACCGCGACGAGGGGACGCTCTCTGCTCAGAATGGCCTGGACGTGGGCTCGTACGTCGTCAACGTGAGCGTCAGCGACGCCAAGTTCATCACCGACGCTCAGGCGCTCGTCGAGGTCTCGCTGGTGACCGAGGAGGCGCTCGCCAACGCCGTCATCATGACGCTGGCCGACGTCACGCCCGAGGATTTCCTGCTGACGTACCAGAAAGGCTTCCAGAGCGGACTGAAGATCATATTCGGCCTGAAGAAGCAGAACGTTCACATTATCAGCATTCAGCCGAGCGTCGCCGTCAACGCGTCGAACTCGATCGAGAAGCGGTCGGTTAGCAAACGCTCGCCTCAGCGCGACAACCTCGACATCCTGTTCGCGCTGCACAAGAACCAGCAGTACTACGAAGCGGCGTTCGTGTCGCGCAAACTCCGCGAGAACCAATCGCAGATGGACAGAGAAATCGACCGCAAGATCCTGCACATCTCGGAGAATCGCTGTCGCGTCGGCATGTGCGCCAACGGCGAGTGTTCGGACACCGTCGAGCTGGACCGGACCGACCTTCAGAGCATCACGACAGACCGACTCAGCTTCGTCTCGCCGCGTCATTACCCGACACTCGAGTGTATCTGCCAGCCAGGCTTCGGTGGGCCAAAGTGCGAGACGCCAGTCAACGAATGCTCGAAGAATCCCTGCGTCTCGCCGAAGATCTGCATACCCAGCACCCTCCAAGCGACCGGCTACACCTGCCAATGTCCCGAGAACACGGGCGGGCCACTGTGCAACGAGACCTGCGCCGAGTCTAACCAGGACACGTGTTACATCGAACGACATCCACTCAACTTCGACGAGCGCTCGTACGCCCACTACGAACTCAACCACGGCATCGACAAGCGGCTGATGTTCAGTGGCCGCCTTCGTACGTTCCAGCAGTCGGGGGTCGTCCTGTACGCGTCCGGCCAGCGGGACTACGCCGTCCTGGAGGTGCACAACGGCAAGGTACAGTTTCGCTTCGACTGCGGCTCGGGCGAGGGCCTCGTGCGCGTCTCCCATAAGACCATCACCGACGGCCGCTGGCACCACGTCATCGTCGAGCGGAGGGGCAACTTCGCCCGGGTGTCGGTCGATCGCAAATGGGAGGCCAGCGGGGTATCGCCCGGCAGCCACGACATCCTCAACCTCGACCAGCGGAACTCGCTCTTCATCGGGGCGGCCCTCGTCGGCTCGGCGCGCGACGAGATGCGTCGCGGCTTCTTCGGCTGCATGGACGACGTCAAAGTGAACTCCGTCTCGTTGCCCCTGCACATGACGGGCTCGTCGAACGTTGCCCACCTCAAGCGTTTCGTCAACGTCCAGTTCAAATGCAAGGACCCTCTACCCAACCCGGGGGCATGTGGGACCCAGCCGTGCCACAATGGCGGAACCTGCCTACCAGGTCCGCACTCAACGAACTACACCTGCGTCTGCATCGAGCCCCGTTTCAAAGGCGGCCATTGCGAGGTGGACACCGACCCCTGCGCCTCGAACCCCTGTTCCTTCAGCACCCTCTGCTCGAACGTCTTCGACGGCCGAAACAACGACTTCCAATGTGAATGTCCTCCGCAGCTGAGCGGCAAACGCTGCGAGTACGGCCAATACTGCAATCCGAATCCGTGCCAGAACAAGGGCGTATGCGAAGAGGGCGAGACGGACTTCAGTTGTCGTTGCCCCATCGGATATCGGGGCAATCGCTGTCAGTACGACATCGACGAGTGCCTGCACCACATCTGCGCTCAGGGGGCCACCTGCATCAATCTTCTCGGTACGTACGCGATTTTCGGTTGGTTGTTTTCTGCCGGTTGTTGTTTGGCGTCGAGGCTTTGGGGCAATCCTAGGTTAACCTTTATATGGATAGATTTTAGAAGTATTTTGACCTTGAGTATGAATTTTCGGGGTGCTGACGTACCAATGACTTCTGCTCGCCTTCTGCCAATGCTGCAGGTGGTTTCGAGTGCGTTTGCCCGCCAAACGTGACAGGGCCATTTTGCAGCGAACATCTCCAGCCCCCGTTGATTATCTCCAGCCGATTAAACACAACCGTCGAGGAACTGGTCGGCATTGTTTCTGTCGTCTCGCTCGTGTTCCTGTTGGCCCTCTCGACCGTCTGCTTTTTCCGCTTCCAGTTTAAGAAGCATCGACGAATGCACTCGCATCTGCAGGGCCACGTCATGCTCCAGGGGTCCACCGGCGATTCGCTCGACTACGGTGTGACGGGCAACAACAAAAAACACAAACAGAAGAAAGGCAAACACCAACAACAGCCGACCACAGGTAAGCAAGCGATCGAGTAGTGATTTGTGTGTGTGTGTGTGTGTGTGTGTGTGTGCGTGTGTGTGTGTGTGTGTGTGCGCGCGCGCCGTTTAACGACGAAACAGAGTCGTGTGAACCGCGTCGCCATTGACCGGCCATACGCTTGTGCGCCACACAACAAACAAAAAAGTTCACTCTAAGCGGTAGAGAATAATGAAAACATTTTCACTAGAAACTTTGCGCATCTGCCGTACTGAGGGTGTCGGTAGCCGCACAAAATGTCGATGTGAACATGTGAAGTCAGTCAAACATGGCCACGGGCGCATGTATCCTATGAGCGACGATGAATCTAACCGAGCGTTTAACGCTGGCGTGCGCCATTTCAGCCGAGCAATGCCAAATGGCTGATCTGCTTCTGGATATCGCCGGTAAGAAGCTCGACGGTGGTTCGATGATGAACAACCTCGACAAACAACCAGTCGCTCCACAACTCAACGTCCAGTCATCGACGATGAACTCGCCCCGGCATACGCACGCCGACACGGCGCTGTGTCAAGGCCTCGTCGCTCCCACCACGCCGCAGTCCATACTCCGCATACCACGCACCGACCTCAACCCCGCGTACATCGACAAGGAGCAGATGTATTCCGAGGACAAGATCAAGAATTGCTCCCTGGCGAGCGCTGCAAGCCAGCCGACGCTCCGCTACGACGACCTGGCGGGCTACAGCTGGGATTACAGCGACCTGACGGCGGCGGAGCAGCACGCGCTCACCGCCAACATACCCGAACACGTGCCGGCAATCAACGACGAGGTGAATAGTCTTCTGAGCTCGACCGAGTCCAACTC
>MNPL01011913.1:0-13078 GCA_002081605.1 Tropilaelaps mercedesae
ACCACCACCACCACCACCACCACCACCGCCACCACCACCATCTCACTCATTTGGAGGAATTCGCGGACCTCCACCACCTCCACCAATGTATGGTGTGTACAACTTCGCTATTCCAGAATTTACGGTTGTTGCTCTTTTTTGCACGTTACCTTGACCCAATCAGAAAAAGTATGTATCACAGCTATCAACTTAAAACATCAACCGCAGCAGTTAATAATTACAGAAAATCGTAATAGCGTAACCGAAAAAAGAAAGACATATAAATTCTTAGGGATACTAATGTGCGCATGGCGTTATTGAGAAGTACATGCTGCTGGCTGAAGAAACAACTTTACCGTGATTCGAATAATGATGTTCACAACTGTATCACTCATCGAAAATTGCTGTCATCATAAAGAACAGCTGGTCTAACTTCTCATGTTGGTCACGCCCAATGAGAGTTTTTATCCGGCAGATAAATGCTTATGCGCACCGTGGCTTCCATGGAAGAATATTGGCCGAGAGTAGTGTGAGACTTAGTTGAAAATGTACGCAAGAACGTGTGCCCCACCGTAACAATGGCGCCCATGTTGCAGACCTCGCACCTATTTATGGTTGTGACTCCAAACCGGTGTAGGTATTTGTCGAGTCTTCGGTGACCGGTTAGTATCTAGGTAACAAAGATTTATAGCTCCTTTCTTGTTAAATCATGTCTCATTGTTCGGAGTGAGCTTTTCGACTGTAGCACCCGACTGGCCCTCTCATATGGAATCGTACTCTACATCCGCCTGCGAAGGATTTCCTCCCTGGGCCTCGCTCTTGTTTTGCGAGGTATTCTCCCAGAGTTCTTTCATCTCCTGACTCTTTAGGTTCCACGGAATGGAGCCCGCTAATGTTGCCGCCGTGCTGGTGGTCTTATAACCGTGTATAGGACCGCCAGCGTTCACGCTCTTCGAAGTATGTTGACCTACGCTTTATGCCCCCCACCCTATCAATGCACACGAGTGCTCTAAAAGCGTGGTCGACTCGAAGACCGTCACGAGAAGACGCTGTCTGCTCCCTCCTGGGTCTTTGGTATCAATCTGTGCGACCGCCCGCCGTGTTTTGGACTTTGGTGTGCGAGTCACATGGGACACGTCTGTTAGAAATTGATCTAGGTGGATTTTTGGGTACTTCGCAGTACGGGCCATTTTGATTGAACTGGCACTTAGAGCGGCTGTCGAAAGCACTCCGCACATCCAAAGGAGTGGTCACACAGAGACGTTTTTCCCGGGGCGAATGTTTTTCGTTATCAAGGCCGTGTGGAGGAGGCGCTAAGCCGCCATAAGGACCGATGGGTCCTTTCAGAAGTCGAACTGAGCGTCCGAGAGGAATCCGTGGCTTTCCGCAAAAGATCGGAGTGTATTCCACTATAGCCTCTATTCCGTCCTCCAGAATGCTACGAAGGTAGATAAGACATAATTTCTTTCTCCTTTTAGGAAATTATTTTATTTCCTGGCTATATATATACGTTGGCTCTTCTTCAGATGGTTGATAAGTTGCCAGATTGGCGTATAATTGTGGCTATTTCATCAGCTATTTCAGGAAACTTTTATATTCCGGACATTGGCAGTCTATCCTATACTTTGAATGAACCGATGAATTTGCCGCTGAACTTCGCTGTTGGTGTTTGAGGCAATTCAGAGGTGTTTCCTGAAATATCGCGCCTACGATCTATCGAATTTACGCGATTTGCTGCTTTAACTATTGGGAAATTCAAGCGTTGGCGGCAACAGAAGTCTCAGTTTTTTAGTAGCTGCCTACAGTATCGTCAGCACGTTTGTTACCCATGATGATGCTTAATATGTTAATTCAATTATAAGTACATCTTTTCTTGTAGGGCTCTGAGAAACTTTCAGGGCAAAGACAATGATATATTGTCGAAGATTATAGAATTAAGACCTCTAAGATATGCTACGAACTGCAATCTATATTCAAACATCTGTTTATATACTGCGTAATGAGAGTGTATTTGAGATGAACTATTATCGAAGATCATAGAATTGATGCCTTTTAGAGGCATCGTGTGAGATGCAAATTTTCTAGTCTGGTTCACAGGTTTAATTATATTGCGAAGCAGGTCATAAATAAGGCACAATCGCTACCTTGTAGTTTGCATTTGTTCACAACCTGTGGTATTTCCAACAACGGCTTCAAATGTAACGTAATTTTGCCATCGTAATGCACCGCAATCACGTTTTTACTAACCTTGCGAGATGCAGGACACCCGACATTAACGTTTATTTCACCGCTGAAGGCTTAGCCTTTTTTATTCTCTTATTCTACTCTTATTCTATTTTTTTCGGAATGGTCGATGTGACATGTGAACCTTCTAACCCCCATTGCAACCCTATACTCTCTAAAAACTTACTTAGCTTATCCCGGCCAGAATTTCAGCTAAAATTACTCGAAACTGAAACTAGTTTTATTTGTTTAGGATTTATTTGTTTAATTAACGCATTGTTATATATAACGCTATATTGCTATAACGCAATATTTGGTCCTGACACAACTAAAAACAGAAAAATGATTTGCTAATTTGGCATGCTACGTTCGATCCATACCGTTGTAGTTTTAGCAAAGGATTTGACGAACGATTCCTTAATACACTCACGTCGTCTAGACTAAGCTGTTTTTCGTAATGATAAATTTAAGCCAAAGTTCTTTAGGTATTTTACCTGCACCAAATAGAATGGCACTAAAACTGCCTACTTACTAACACAATTCTTTACGGTATCTTATTTGTGTGTCTGAGCTAGTTTTCTGAGCTAGCTGAGAGACAAATATCTCAAAGTCAGTCAATGACGAGAACCAGTATGTAGAAATTGCGATCATGAATTACCCGTGTTTTTTTAAGTGCCTTGTTGGTACTTTAAAGACAATTGTGTAATTATCCCATACAAAACAGCTATGTGCGTTCATTTACCTGCTGCGCAGATACTAACGAATATCCTCAGTAGATCACAGAGAATTTCGATAGCAAAGACAGTTCATTTTTTATTTCCATTACATTATATTACGTTATAGAGTCAAGTTTTTACCTTAAATGTATTCACCTTAAACACACCGTACTCCTATAATACTCAAGCCAGGGCTTTACCGATTTGATAAATATGCAGGTTCTGAGCCTCCTCCACCGCCACCGCTAGCTGGGATTCCACCGAGAATGCCAGGCCTTGGTCCCATCAATATTCTTCCGTTCGGGATGAAGCCGAAAAAACAGTTTGAGGTGTCAGGAACGCTAAAGCGTGCAAATTGGAAGAAGGTGAATCCGGGACAGATAACACAAAAAGCGTTCTGGCTTCATGTTGATGAAGAGAAACTAGTAACTGATACACTACTCGAGGAACTGACGTCGAAATTCGCTACAGTGCTACCAAAGAAAGAGATCAACAGAAAGGATGAGGGTATAAACGGAGTAATTGGAGGTGTTAAGAAGAATTCAAAAGAACTGAAAGTTATCGACGCGAAATCTGCACAGAACCTGAGTAAGTTGGTGCTTAACTTTAGTAAGTCCTATTTCAGTTCTTCGCCACGTATAACTACAGCACACTCATCTTGACTCATTGTAAACGGGCAGTACCCTCAGTCGAAGCCGCGGATGAGGTGACTAAATAGCAGGGATGCTGTAGTAACGTACTGTGCTTATCCACTGGTCTACTCAGAATGTTGAAGTAGTACGTACTCCTTTGTAATTAGAGTTGCTCGAAATAACAAACATAAGCAGTCTGTCTGTAGACACTAAAAAACCTTAAAAAATCAAAAGTTACTAAGACCTCCTCAAGGGCCACAGTTATTTTTCCGCTAACATCAATAAAACGTTCCTTATTATTGTTGTTTTCACGTTCTTTTAACTCACAGTGATTATGCAGGGCTCACTCAAGATGTCAGCCGAAGATATAAAGACGTGCCTTCTCGAAGTGGATGAGAGTCGACTGCACGATAGCATGATCCAGCAGCTTATAAAATACATGCCGACTCAAGACGCCCTAAATAAATTAATAAACCTAAAGGATGACGTGAGTGAATTGCACGATGCTGAGCAGTTTGCACTCAGCGTTGGCTCAATCAAACGTCTTCACCCGCGCCTTAATTCCATCTCATTCAAACTGCGCTTTCAAGAAATGGTCAGCGATATCAAACCCATGGTTGTTGGTGCCACAGCCGCATGCGAGGAGATCAAGTCGAGCAAAAAATTCGCAAAAATTCTCGAAATTGTGTTACTTTGCGGTCAGTATCAAATGCCATTATTTATAAAAATATTAAGTGTAGTACGAGACTTAAAACGGTAAGGTGTTGATATCTGACATATCTGATATATCAAAAGAATTTTATACTTGAGATTAGAGTTTAGCTCTTTGTAATGCTTCTTTCTTCAAGTATTCACTCAGCTTGCTACATTAATGCTCTCCCGTAAACCAAACAATTTGTTTCACCGTCTCTCTAAATTCGAGTCACAAAAGATGAATTAAATCAGATCAAGAATTAACAGATAGGCCAGAATCTATTGCGGTACTTCCTCAATTTGTCAAATAACATCAATAGAATGATTTTTATAGGTGAATAGGTTTGAAATGTTTTTTAGAATGGAGTTACTTCCATTGTGGGATTTGACGCAATAACTCTCAAAATGACTTTGTTCACGCAAGCTTTAAGCTTGAAAGGCGCATATTCAAAATATGTGCCGCATAAATTTCGGGTTAGCAGCAATTCAGCGGAGGTACGCCATTGATGACTATTTAAACATTTGTCATACCTATTCATATATAATATTATAATAAATGTTTGAACGTTGAAGACGGTTCGCCAAATGCAGTCGATGACTTTAACATTTAGGATTGGGGCCGTTCAGTGTGACCAGCCAGTGTAGCTGATAACTCTTGAGGGTTGTGAGTTCCTGTTAGCTTTTTAAATGTCTATCAACTACACTTTATTTAATTGATAACTGCACCCTGAAATGACAACAAATAGTTATATTAGAGCTACCTACTGGTGCAATAGTTTTATGTTGAAGTAAATATGCCGCATCTTGTATGCTCTTAAACAATATTTCAGGTTACCAATGATTTATTATGGTTGAGGCTGCGTTGCTCATATATACCTTATAATCGTATCGATCGATAAATCGATCGATAAGTAATTATCGAAGGATAATTTTTTTTCATTCTGATAGCGCATCCAGTAATAATAATGTATTTTTAACGTTGTAGCTGTGTGCCGGAATGTTAATACTAGATTTAACTTTTACGTAAAGAAAGCAGGTCTAAAGTCCAGCTAATTCGGCTAAAAAAAGGTTCGTTAAAAAAATGTTGCTCTACATTTCCCATATCACCGAAATTCCGATGTGTGCCCTAGTATCACCATTAGGCATTCAGAATTCGGTAGTCTTTTGGATTCTCAACAAATGTGGTATGTTTTAATCAAATACGAATCTTTTATAGGCTAAATGTACTTATTAGTCGATAATTTTATTCCTACCTACCCAGTGTGATACCTTTTTTTTGAAGACATAATGATGCTTTTTCCTTCCATCTTGTCATTTTATCCCAAACGGGCTGTTCCGTCGTGCGAAATGCTAGAGGATAAATCTAGTATCACAGTTCACATTTTATTAACCGAATCACTATTATATTAGGTGTTCAAATCTGGTCAGCCATATATAGTTTTACCCCTTTACAGACGCTTCAAGGGTCATTTCGCATTTTTTTTATACTATAAAAAACAAACAATATCGCTGTTCTACTTAAAAGGCTAAAAGCCTTCATACCAAAGATATTTGTTTAATTAAAAGCTGCTAACGTTCACAGGGTTTCAGTATAAAAATACCCTAAAATGTAGAAACAGCCTGAAATAACTCGAACAATATTAGTTCAAATTTGGTTTGTCTGAAATTTTAAAAATCTACCGAACTTTCTACGTTTCGGATCACCTTTTTATGTAAAATTAAAATTAGTGTTATTATCTTACGACAAATGCGCCACCGAAATCCATGGTCATGAAAAAACAATATAAAGTACGAAGTCTGTGGGGCTTGCAATTCGAGTTTACTTGAGCATTATTAGGTTATATGAAAAAGTGTTAATTCTTGCTTGAAAGATCCATTAAATTCGTGAAATTTTGGATGCTCTTTTCCCACGAAAAAAATCAATGTTAGTGTAGGTATCTCAAAACTTGAAAACTACACAGGTAGGACAATTGGATGCGCTATGAAAACACATGAAAATTACCCTCTAATAACAAAATGGCAAAAACCGATTCCAAGAACGCCTTGTGCACTGGACGGCTACCTGATTCTTATCAATCGTTATTTTAAAATCCGCTTTGAAAAATACTAATATGTGAACACGATTACCCAATAGGCGGAAATGTTAACTAATAAAGGTTCTATACCATATCAGGTAATATCCTAAACACGGGAACAAGGAACGCTCAGTCAATCGGGTTCGATATTAGTTTTCTTCCGTCGATGGCTAACACGAAGGCAGTTGATCAAAAGTCTACGCTTGTTCATTTCTTGGCTGATTACATCGAAAAACATCACCCCGATGTATTAGCTTTCGGTGACGAGCTTTCTTATGCAGAACGGGCCTCCAAGGTCAACGTGGAACAGGTCGACAAAAACCTAAACATGATGAAACGGTTAGTTACATATGCATTAGTTTTACCTTATGTGATTTAAAATATTGAAAATGGTTACTTGCATTAATAAATCGTTTTCTCATAATTGCTCCAGGTCGTTGGAGGACATGAAGACGGACCTAAAAAACTTTCGGCCTCAGGGTGAACGCGATCTATTTGAAAAGACAATGCAGCCTTTTTATGAGGATGCCCAACAAACGTATGAGGTTTTAAGAGGGATGCATGCTAAGATGGTGCAGCTTTTTGAATCCCTTGCCGAATATTACGTGTTTGATGTCAAGAAATATACTCTTGAGGAGTTCTTCACGGACATAAACAATTTTATCAAACAGTTCGACGTAAGTTGGGTGGAATGTATAATTCGATTATTTGAAAAAGCCTGCAGTCTATATGAATGTATAGGGCTGCTTGTGAAATTTTCTAATTGCTTTCAAATAATCATCCTTTGCAAAGGGGATGAAACGATCCTGGTCATAAAATAATTAAGAGGCAGTAATACGAAACAACGTAAGCTTACTACTAAAGGCATAGGGTTTGTATTTATAATATGAATAGGTGGCGTATGCTGAGAATCTTAAACTCCGAGAGCTCGAAGAGAAACGACGCATTGAGAAGGAAAAACGTGAGAAAGCTGAAAGGGACAAAAAAGAACGAGCACAAAAGAGGCAGCGCCTTACGGACATCGACGGCGATCAAGAGGGCGTCATGGACAATCTACTCGAAGCTCTTAATTCAGGTGCTGTCTTTAGCAGCAACAATAACAAGCAACGCCGGAAACAGAACCGGAATACGAACCCAGGTTAGAAAGATATTTAACCAGACTTTTTGGTCCCAACTAGTTGCACTGGCAACATGCAGGGAGATCTGATCAAAGACAGTCAATGTTAGTACTTTAATGCATTTTAACTTTAAAATGCATTGCTTTATTCGTTTACACCGCACCTGTTAATGGATATTCAATCGAGGGCCACTTTCATTACTACTTAAAATCCTTTTAGGACACCTAACGATTAAACGATATCGTATAGTTCTTTATGATTTGTGAGAAATCTCAGAGCCTAAAATGAACAGATGATAGGTACAAATTTTGAAGAAATGCTACATCTGGTGTGCCGGCAAATCTCATCCTGCTTTATTGATGCCGAATAAAATTTTCGCGTATGGTTCCATAACAGAGAGAAAAATCTTCTAGAACTATACTTTAATCAATTCCTGTCGATGCTAATAGGAGCCAACGTAAACATCTAAGCTGGTTGGAGCTACGAAGTGCAGAATGTAAAATTAAATTACAATTGGAAAGTCTAGTAGCATTCTGAGGGAGTTACTACCAGATAGGACTGTAGGAAAGTCATGGTACCTTCCACCCTCATATACGACACCCTATATTGATCTATGAAGTGACGAAAATTGAATTCTCAAAAAATAATAATTTCTTGAATTTACTTTAACACGCTGGATTAGACTAGTAATTGAGAAATATGAGTTTAAGATATTTTTTCGCTGTAAAACACTACATATACGGTCTAACGGGGAGGCGTGAACGCATCATGCAACTGACTTGGTCGAAAATCTAGCATAACTATGCTTTCGGTTGTACGTTTTTTGTAATTTAATTTCAGTTAAATCTGGTTTTTACCTACAACATCTAGAGTATCAGTTCCTTTTCATTATAACATTCGCAACTTTTTGTCAAGTCTCTATGCAGTTTAAATTATTTTGATTTCATTTAATACTATAAATGCAAGATTTATACGACGAAATTATGCGCAGCTATTACAATGACTAACAAAAAAAGGTTTTTGTTTACGTGTACTGTTCAAAACTGTTTATTTGTATTCTCTGCGTGCGTTTTTCCTTTTCGTAAAGGTGCAGCTTGTAGTAAATTGTTAAAATCTTGTCTAAGCCTAAAAAAAGTTAACTACAGCAAGTCAAAGCAAACACATTAATGTGTGCATTTGTGCCATTATGGAACTCGTTAAGAGTTTTTTCACTGTTGACTGATTTGCACTACAGTTTGTTCCGGTACTATTGTAATACGGGAAGCCACAAAGAAAGGTTATGTGAATGTATGGCACATTTTTGACTACGCTATGGCGAAATACACCTCCATAATACATAGTACTTGAGAAACGATTATGGCACCTTCCATTTATTTTTGGTTACATTCAACAAGTTTACAAATTTTTGGCCATTTGTCACTGTTTATTTCTCATAATTGCAGCAGTGAAGGCGCAACTCATGCGGACCAGATCCCGAAACGCCATCGCTATGGACTCAATGAGAGCAATCGATATCAGCTAGTAATCGATTCAGCGATTATTCAATAACGAATGAAAGCATGGACAGCTCAATATTATACTGGCCGGTACTGCTGGAGCCGGCGAATCTAATAATAAAGGGGACGATATGAGCCCTGGCAGGACATTTTTGCTTTCGGCTCCTAAAATGTTAAGCTCACGATTTTCGCTATCGCTGCACGCAACTGCACGGGACGGTCATCGTAAGATTCTGTCCGCTCGTATGTATGCATATACATATGTGAAGTTAATTGCCAGCTAGATGGAGAATCGATATATGACGTCACGTTTACAATGATTAATTACTTGCCTAGGTGACAGGTAGTAAGGCAGTGTGGAGTTGTACAGTTGAACTCGGCATCCCGCAGAGGCTATCCATCGGAAGCCCAGTGGTGTGCAGCATCGAATGGTTATCTGTCACTAGATTTGTTTGGACTATCAGATGTAATATAGACTACACTAGATTCTTTTGAATCTGGACATAATAAACAGCAGAGTGAATTTAGGGTGATCGCTGTGTAGAAAGGTCAATAATGATTTATGGGCGAGAGCAATGCGCTAGTCTTCTAGATTTTTTTTGACAGAACAAGAAAGTGGAGGAAAGTGGAAAAAGTTTTTTTGTAGATTATCCACGTATACATGTACATAGAGGAAGAATAACATTTATTAAACAGATTTATCATATCTTTCGGGCGGCCAATGTTTAAAATTGTTATTCATCACTATTAAGGAATGACAGATTTTTGCGATCAGGTAAGCCGTGATTGATACAAAGGCATACGAAAAAATTATTAAAGGTTCTAGTGATTACAATTTTAAAGACGGTCGGCCAAATGAATAGTGTTAGCCACGTATTACGGATGCAATAAATACGTAATGTGCGAATATGGCATACATAGTCTGTCTTAGCACTACCTGATTCAGACCATTTAATGAGCTTCTGGTAATATAACGAAAGCAGTTTATTAACATTATAATATATATCTTAACGGTTTTCAAATATTATTGTTATATAAATAGATGCTATTAGAAACATGGGGCTATGTCTGATCTACTATCTTTAAGTAAAAGAACCGGATGTATTGACTAAATAGCCGGTAATTCTGGTGTATTTTCGTTCAGTAATGGCCGATTGAGCAAGATGGCTGCACAGGAGACGTTCTAATGGCAAGCATGTCGGCGGTTCGCAGCCAAGTAGGTTATCCTTGAAGTATCTAGTTGTAAAAAGATTTCCTAACAAGTCTAACAAGATAATATGCTCATATATGTATCAATATTTAAAAAAGCATTTCAGAAAACAACCCAGTGAATCACTAAGTAGAGACACTACCACCATTTATCCAATGCGGAGGTGTTTTGTACAGCGAATATGCATCAAGGTCGAAACAGAAGTTTCGAAATAAAATATGTAAAGTTAAATCTAATTCTACATTTGATTACATCTGAATAGATCGTAATTTAGGAATTCCAATACACAAACGGCGTAGAATGTTGGTGTCCTTCCACCGTTATCGGGAAAACAAAGTTCAGCTTCAAATTACGTTTTTGTTATTTTTTTTATTATTACAAATTAAGTTTTTTCGGTGCTTCGGTGCTGAGGGCCAATCAACTCCAAAGGTTTCGTTTGGCACGAAAGGGGACCTTGGTTGTTTCTTGGCGCCACATCGCGCCTCCGACGGTCAGCTTTGTCTTAATAGGCGGCTTGATAAACGGTTGTAAGGAACGTGTGAACTCATGAGAACAAAAGGCTGTTTTGCCTTCGTTGATTTTTTTGTAGCCAATGGGTTCTATAAAGGTCTATATACATTTAAGGTGCATATGTTCTGATGCCTCAGCCGCTTCACTGCTTTTTCCGCGTCGATCTTTTCAGTACCAAGTTGTCCTTAACCCTCAGCCCTGTGGTGAAGTGTCTCATCTGAAAAAACTCGATAACGAATCAACATAAAAACTTCAATTTGTCTCATGCACAGGTTCGTCTTTTCACTCTATTCAAACTTGTTTAAGCTGTTTTATTCAACAGCTTAAACAAAATTAAATCGTTACCCACGAGAAGAAACACATTTAAGCTTAAACCGCCAAACAATGCACAGCATCACAAATTAGCAGAAATTATTACCTTGTACATTACCCGTGTTTGACTGATTAAAATTTTGACGAATTCTGCGTGTTGTGTTTCTTTGAAAAACGTCACCGTTATACACAAATAGGTACACAAATAGATTTCATAGATAGATATAGCCAACAACAAAAATTTGCAATTTGGAAATATCTACTATCTATGACACTATCTATGGTAGTAGCTTTCCGTTGAAGGCTAGATTTATAAAATGAGCGCCCCTTTTGTAAGTTACCTTTGCAACTCATATGAATAAAACGTTCTACAATTAGAATCTGGTTTTAAAGGCGGGTAGTAAGCTATCTATGAACGCCTATCACAGTAGTTTCGGAGGATTCGAAGTAAAATTAAGAGAAATTAAATGACAAAAGATAAGCGACTCATTTGGCTAGCTTCAATTTCAACATGTTTTCCCTGAAGAACAAACATGTACCTTCCCAATGTCTCAAAATCTAAAAAAAAAACACCCAAAAAAGCCCCCACTTGTGCTGTATATTTTGATCGAACTGCTTTTTAGATAGCTTGAAACTTTGTCCGGACATTTGCTAGTGTCTTTCTTTGAACACATGAACCCAAAAAATGCTTCTTTCAAGCTGAAAACATTTGCATTCATAATAGCGAGACGACTCGATCTCAGATCATTACGATTTTGCTATCTTCGGCATTCTACTGAATCGGAGAAACCCTCTGTACCTATTTATTGAGTTATGCTGGCCTCTGTTGCTGATAGCCTAATACGTATATGACTGTCGTTTTGCAAACATCTTCGATATCAGCCTACTGGGTTCATCTTGCCTCGAAATAGCACAAAACCGTAGAGCTCTGTTAGATATACGCTTGTAAAACGTTGAATGGCTTCAGGCGCTATAAATGATTGGCTGCAAGATATCTTGATCCAGTTATGCAGGGTTTCATCTGCTATTGCTCGCATAGCGTGAGGTACGGCCCTCGTCTTTATTTAGACGTAACACTCAGAAATATACTTTCTCGTTCGACTTTAGTCAGGCCAATACAACCCATTTTGGTGTCAATGCGGTCATCCTGCTAGTCATCTTTCGAGCAACTGGCTTTGAATACAACAAGTCTAATCCAAATATACAGCTTCTTCTGGGCTCTGATTGCCTGATAGCCGAACAAAGATGGTGGAAATTAAATTTATGCGCGAAGAAAGCATGGCTTCCGAAGCCAATATTAAACGTTTTTTAACATCAAAGCAACGTAGACTACGCATGACGTTCCAACTGTGTGTGTGTACGGGCTGCGGTCTTGGCAGTGAGAAATACCATTCGGCGAAATGTCTTCAACGCACCAGCTTCTTTAACCACCCTAGTTTAGCATAGAGACAAAATTTAGCTTTTTAGTTACCTGCGTATTCGAACTCAATACTTTTTGATCGGTTGACCCGCGTTCTATTTTATACGCGTTAAATTTTTATATAAAAATCTAACGCTCTAAAAAAGTTGTAAAGTTGTAATTGATTAATTATGATAATGATGAATAATGGAGTAACATATTCTTTTATGCCTGTTTTAATAACGGTTCTAGTCAGGTTGTAGGCAGGACTACCACGTTACTGCAGACGGCCAACTCAATTGTTCATTTAGTCTTAGCGCAGACGCTCCCATTATTGATGCGCTGAAAGCCACATTTCTGCCTTTCGAGTTTGATTATCAGGCTGTCTTATTTGGCATGCTATTTGAGGTTGAAATCTTGCAATCTGATGTCGAGGGCTTCAATTTTGTGAGGAATAAAGGCTAATTTGTCACTTGTTTGCTCGTTTTATTAACGGATCTCTTTATGAGCTGTGATAATATCTATACTATGTGAAATAGCTATTTCAGACATAAACGCATTCTTCTATAGATATTTATGCCAAAACGTGGAAAATTTAGGCAGAATTGTAACCTTCCCAATCAATTTAAGTCCCAATCAAAAAGATTTATCAGTAACCGAGTCCCAATAAGTTCGGAGCCACACCTTAGGACATGGAGTGATAAAAGAATCGGCA
>MNPL01011915.1:17294-31250 GCA_002081605.1 Tropilaelaps mercedesae
CTAAAAGGTAACTGCCTAGCTCGAACAATCGGGTTGAAATTCGTTGTTTCAGTGTATGCGTCGATAGTCAGTCCGTCGACAAATCGACAAATACACATATTTTACACAAATATTCTCTCACCCGTTCGAAGCTGTATGAATTTTCTGGGATGTTTCCCACATGCTTCACGTAGTTCCGACCTTGCTCCCTCAAAATTCCATTACTCAGCTCTCTTCAATTATTTCTTAATCACAAAGCATTTCTAAATCTAAAAGTGTGGAAATTCACTGCCGGCTCTTCCTTGTAAAATGATTATGGCGTTCTGTTGAAAGGCATTCTCCCATTGTCGTCGTCTTGAACACCGCTGAACTTTCTGCCATGATCTCCTGCCAAAAACCATTCCCTTAGCTTTAGTCGGCCCAACCATAATGATACGACCCTACCTAACAGCAACCAGCTCGTACGTACAACACCACCAATACGCTTAGTCTCAGCTGTTATTCACCTGGACGATCGGCCAAAGGCAACGTCATCTATGTCTAGGGCGGCCGAAGTCTTGTTTTGAAGGTCGTATCGCACAAGACTTCGAGTGTTCAGTTGATGGTAGTAGAACACATTGTTGTATACAACGTGCGAGTTGCCTCTAAAGGGGTATGGGAGGGCATGTCTGGAAAATAGAAAAACGCGAAACAAAATCGGGCATTCATTTAGGGTGAATTGTTGCGACCAATGAAAAGGACGAATACGGCCATACATATCGTAACAAGTGCTCTTTGATACCATCGAGAATCAGCTAAACGCACAGAAGTTTAACACGATTAATTGATATATGTTTTGTTATAGATGCAGTGCAGCCTCGCTTAATGTTAAAGCCGTATCTGTAAACGGATACGGTTTACAGTGTTTTACGAAATATAACATGCGAAGCTATGGATATTACATTCCAGATAAATGTGGAGTAGGCCATACCTTTTTGCGAGCTTCCCGTTGACAAATTCGAGGAGTGTATTCGGATCACTGTCCAGCGTGACAAAAGACCTAGTAATAGTAAGGAAGAAAAAAATATTATAAGGCATTTTAATACACTGGCTAAAATAGATGGTAAGAAGAATTCTCTTCATTTCAAGTGTTGTTAATAGGTGTTATAAATCCTCAGCAGTTTTCTCACGTTGTCAGCACTTGAAATAGGTGCTACTGAAAAAATAAGTGAGACGTTCTCTGTGACGTACTGCCATCCTTGTCGAACTCAAAGTAGTTTCGAATCCTTTTATCGTTTAGGCGCCTGCTGGAAAAGTAAGGTTTAGGTGCAGTACTAGTATGATAGTTATATTAAGAAGTACTTGAATAGTAATAATAATAATTAACGTTAAGGTGGAGTAATAGTAAGAGCTGTCTCTACATTATAGTTCCTCTTGGTTTAAGCACATGAGTTTGGTTGTCAGTACTCAGGCATTTTGAGCGGTGTATACAATATGAGCATAGATGAATCGAGCTAATGATTGGACATTTTGGAGCGCGGAGCTTTCGCGATGTTGCGCAGACCCTCAATTCCGTTCTGACATTTTTGGCACCACTTTTGTTTCACTTGAATAAGAATTATATTAATAAGTTGAATAGTCTTAGGGTCTTAATGTTTTGAGATCACCAATCCCAGGTAAGAATCTGTCAGATGATCTACTTTACAGCGAATGTGCTAGGGTGAGTTCTTACCTAGTGGCGTTGAAGGCTTTTCGAAAGCAGTCGCGGCCCCAGCCTCCTTCCGCCTGGCCTCCCTGACGGACGAGAACTGGCTTGCCTACTTTCGACACGAGTCGCCGGCGAGCGCATTCTAAAAGCATAAATAATGTGTTCGTGATACACATTGAGAACTTTTGTTTACCATTGATGAGTCGCCATTATTTCAAGTTTGTACAAACCACGTACAAAACCTATTTACAATATCAACTTCGACTAGGTGACCGGCAATCACATGTTGGAATTAAAGAGTTTTTATTATTTTTAGTGATTGCCGTTGTTTTTATGTTTATTCAAGCGATGTCGTGTTGTTGGTTTCCTCGAAGGATTAGAAGGGCGACTTTTCTAAGATCTGATATTTTGTGACACATATTGTTTTTTATGAGAAATTTTTTTGTGATTTTGTTGAAAATATGATGTAAATGAGAACGTACGTCTGTGCACTCCATGGTCGCCATAAATGAGAGGAATAGGAACAAGATAAGGTGCAGATGCGTGCTCGACGGGATTGGACAGGGTCGCAATAGTTTGTTCGAACTAGGAATCTTTGCATCGGTACTCACTTTGTTTAATCCAAATTATAGCGTGATAAAGGAAGCTAAAAGGCTGAGTAAGTATATTTTGCTGTCTGGCTTTAAGAACAGGCATCTTATGAAAAAATGGATTGATACTAGCCGCTCAGCTGTCTTTCATACGGTAGGCTTCACCACCCATCGGCACATGAGAAAGCAGAAAAAACACAAATGACTGTTAAATAAGATCCAGCCCTGCTTGACTACTATGTAGCAACAATTACTTTTCATTTTTATCTACAGGACATTTTTTCACATGTTAACACCCGCCAACAAATTGGTAACTACTTGCGTACCATTCACTGCTTTTGTCAATACATTACCGATTGTCTGGAGTCATGTTTGCGTAATGTTCTTTATTTCGATGGTTAATACAATTCCTCATTAATGATAATTCTAACGGTGGGTGATGACGGGGTGACCCTAGTTTATCGCCTGTCAGTGAACTGCGCGCAGACATAGCTATGTACGTATCCCACTATCAATACAGCTGCTTTCACATTTCAGGCGGAGAGGTGGTGGTAACAACAAAGATGATTCGACTCATATGGTAGGAGACAAAATTTGCAAATCTACCGATGCCGGTCTAGCCATGTTTGCTTCTCGTGACCTTTTTTGTCCTACATCTATCATAATGAATTGTGAAGAGTCCCCACCAATCTTGAACGAATAAGTAAATGGGTTAACGGATACGACACAGAGCATGAATGGTTTGACGAGAATGGCACGCGGATAATTTGGCATTTTGGGTTTCTGCCTCGGCTTGATGAAAGTAGAAATAGTTCGAATGAATCGCAACGCTGCGTGTTTCCATTGATCTCTCTCAGTAAGGACACGTCTTGTCTCACTGTAATATCGATAGATAGCGCGAAGGGGAAATAACGGGAGAGAGGATGCGTGAAAAAGAAAAAAAGAATATGGATAACACTGTTGCACAGGACAATCGTAAAACCCCTGAATTCGCGACATTCGAAAATATGTCGGTCATTAGAGTAATTTCGGGTAGAAGAATATATGAGAATGTATATAAAGATTCGGATAGAATAAAATATTGACATGAAGAAGAATAATTTTACAAAGATATATTTTTTCTCAAGAAACAACGTCAGTTAGTAAAAAACCGCATTACACTTGCATTTGCCCCACCATACGCTATTGTTGGGTTTCACAAGGGAGCAATCTTGGAATGTTTCATGTTCATAGTGCGTAGTCTATGGATGACCCGAGGTCAGACCAATACGCGGCAATACCACGCATCAAGCTGGGTGAATTTGGTCACGGTCTGTCTGATTTTTAGTGCTCTCACATATAATCACTAGCATCACATTATACAACATACAATTACGAGTGATTTCTTTTTTCCTCTCGATGCTAACTTTAACAGTAGATGCGACGGTGACAAGTTTTCAGCTTTCTCATACCTAGCACAGGCACAAACTACGAGGCTGGGAAAAATCAAATGTACTTCTAGTTCGAGTGTTATAATGGGAAAATCATACCATCATCTGACGCCGGCAGCCGGAGATTATATAGACCTGTAATAACACAGAGTCGCTTGAAATACCCATGCGTTAATAGCAATTTGGGTAAGTGTTTCCATATTCCTAAAATTTATTCTTTGCCAGAGGTACTTATGACAATCTGGAGGCGCCAATGATACTTAAAGACTATAGCAAATGTGTACATTCCGCAACGGGTCAAATTAATTAGCCAGTTAGCTATAAATAGCATAAAGATCAAATGTTTTTTATTTGGTCCATTTACGAACAGTTTGTGATGCACGTCTATGAACGAGCGGCGCTATAATGCGTTTTGGAGCTGGCCAAGGGCGAAAGTTATATTTGTGAGATGGTAACAAGCCTTGAAAATGATGACACTGCTTGACAACTTTCGATGGTGTCATGTGTTCCATGTGTTCGCTATGAGGTGCAATTTTATTCACTGTCCATTTACCCTAGTTCCGCGATGTAATAATATGAATTATATCACTTTCACCTCCTACGTGAGCAAACTTACCCCTTATCTTTACTCCTCCTTAGTCCCCCACAAACTGATCCCCACGTACTTATAGATGTGGACTCACTCCCCCCTCTCTCTCTCTCTCTCTGGACTTCTCATAGAGATCTCTTCGCTGACTCTCGTCAGAGGTCCCACGTCTATCTTAGTCAATAGGACGAGTTAGTTTCTATCCCCAAGGTCAGCGGAATGAGTTCGTGCTTTGTGATCGGCTTCCGTTGTCGCTTTGCAAACCGTTTCATCTTTTAGTAAATCCCGAAGCACTTCCGGAAACAGACGCGATAGTTCACTCGGTACCGAAGAGAGCATGAACGGACGTCAGTTTCGCAACCGGAAGTCGCTCTATGTGCATTTGAGCATGACACCACACGTACAGCAGCAGTGAGAGCTCAACGAATTCGCTAACGAACGACATACGGACTTAATATACATTGCGCGTGCCGTAAAAACAACACCTGTGGGAACAACACCTGAATATGAATTGTAATTATTCTTTTAGCGGTAGACTTGGAATTATTAATGTAGGTTGTACCACCATTTTATGCAGGATTTGCTGTACATTTTTAAACCCAGATACGTTTGCCTGGATAACTGTGCGTCGGCGTCACATGCCATAACAAATGCTCACAAATTGCTATACGTACAAATGATCCTCGCTATTGCAATTCAATAATTCACTAAGTAACAGGCAGATAGTAAAGCACATTAGGGACTTACATTCGATATAATCGTTAATTCTCGAAGAAAAATACCGCTTTATTATCTAACGTAAGTGAAGTCAAACATGATAATTGTTCTGAATAAAATACGAATGCTTAAGTCTCAGAGGACAGGAATAACTCTCTATCTATGGTATATCTTGTTTCCCAAGTCATCCGTTATCGATATGCTATGGCTGAAGGCCTGATCGAGATTTGGCAACGCTTACCGGACAAACAACAACCTGCAGCTGACTGGATTATATGCCTCCTGTTCTTATGTCTTTTTCATAAATAAATTATCAATAAATACATTAAACGGAAACATCAGAGTACGGCTGCGTCGCTATTGTTTCGGTCAAGCCGCCCGCTCAGGCAACTGGCGCGTCATCATTCAAAACAAAGATGGCGCGCTGCGCTTTCAAGAAAACGTGCGGTTGCGACCACTCTGGAACGAATCTAGATATAGGCCGGTCCTCCGTAATAGGAGAAAATCAAAGCCCCGTATAGTAATATTCTAAGTTAACGTGTGTAACAAGTTTCTTATTATATTTTCTAATAACTTTCGCTGCTATGGAGACATGCCAGACGAATGGATGCGGGGAGCCGGCCAAGCTTCAGTGCCCCACCTGCCTTAAGCTGGGTATGTAACAATTATTAATCGATCTGTTAGTATGGAGGGTGCCTTTTTCGAAACAGGGAAGTAATACATTTATAAAAGCATTGTAGACAGGACAGTGTAATCGTAATCGTGCATTTAATTGCTCGCTACGTAGTTGAGTGCCTCAATTTGGCCGTTTGAGTGTCGCTTTTCATATGACAACCGTCAGCGAAGCATTTAATTTGCGACAGGAATGATTCCCGAGGATCCATTTAGCCATTCATATACAGTCGTAACAGCCGGGTAGGAGGTGGCTGCGCGAAGCAAACCGATTGGCGCTAGTGGAACGACGCTTGAAAGCTATGGTGGCAATAGTTGTTCTATGAGTAGTTGCGCAAATATGAACTGTCTGAGCTGTACTCTTTCTCCGAATGAAGCTGCATGTGTTTGAGAAAGCAAATAGTGGTATTGTTTAAGCGGCTTTCGTGGTTCTATTATGAGCAATATTAGTTCAGGAGCAGAAACTAATGAATTCTCGTCGAAACACTTATGGTGAGACATTAAGCTTTTAGAGCAGAATGCGGTGCAGATGTGTGATCTAAATGAAAATAACGAGTTAGTCTATGACGATATGTCATATATTAGAAATTAATGAAACTGACGAGTTGATTAGGCCGTCTGATATATTAGAAACCTTTCTGATTATTAATATTAGAATACAAGATTAATACATTATTTTTTACTACGGTGCTGAACGCAGCTACCGTGTGTTCCAAACTTGATTGTGTTACGTCAGTTAGTTACGCAGGATGTAAACGTACATGTTTAGGTCGTCTTTTTTTATCATGGACTTCTAAGATCAACGGTTACACTTTGTCTCAAGCCTTTCGAACAAATTCTAAGTAGAAAAATAGTTTGGCCGTTACTATTGCTACAACGCTCCTCAGTATACATGGCAAGTGCGGCCATACTAAGGAATTATGTGTCCTGGGAATATTTATCTGCCCAAATCATTTATGGTGAGATTACAGTTCAGGGCAATTACGAGTAATGTGTTGACATTGTCGCTCACCAGTATATAACAGGGAACATTTTGTGATCTTTTCAATTTGTTGCTTTTAAGCTTTGCAAATGATGACTTTTCTCGAAACGCTAAATGTTTGCCATAAGAGCATTTGAGAGTTGATAGCGAGAGTTAAAGTAGACCGCCATAATAATAACACTTCCATAGCTCTCATTTGATCGGCGTGTTTTCATATATATATATATATATATGGCATGTTTCCTTTCTTGCTGACAACTGTTCTCTTTTTACATTTGAGCTCTAACCTTTTGGTTACTCACTACAATTGTCATTTCGCTAATTAATACATACTTGAATGGCCTTTTTTAAAATCCTGTTCAAAAATTGTTAAAGGTGAGTCATATTGCCTAGTGCTTCGTCACTGGGTGTTGGTGTGGTCGCAGTCGGAACTTATCATTAGCTCTATTTCGTTTCGTTCTGTTCTTTCAGGCATTAAAGGATCATTCTTTTGCAACCAGTCTTGTTTTAGAAACTCATGGAATACGCACAAGGCTATACATAAAACGGTCAAATTAGAGAATGAAAATAATGTTTACAGTGAAAAGCCATATAATCCCTGGCCCCACTATCATTTCTCTGGGAAACTCCGACCCGGACGCATAACCCCAAAGAGGCCAGTTCCGGCCCACATTGCACGTCCTGATTATGCCGACCATCCGGAAGGTGTTCCTATTTCCGAAGAGGCAATGAAAGGGGCTGAAATCAAGGTGCTAAGTAAAGTAAGTACAAGAAACAGACTCAACCAACGTTCAGCTCGGTTTGCGGTTTTGAACAGTTTTTCCATCATTGTGTTAATGATCACGAGAATCTGCTCGAACCGTGTGAGTTGCTCAGCCAGGTTTCTTCAGCTGGTTCTATATATGCTAACACCTTTTTCGAGCTAACCGAAAGTCTGTCACGCGCTTGTAGACGGAACAAGAAGGCGTACGTAAGGCCTCAGTGCTGGCGCGTGAATGCCTTGACGTGGCGCTGGCGGCGGCCAAGCCTGGTGTCACCACCGATGAACTGGATAGGTTGGTGCACGAGGCAGCCATTGCGAGGAACTGCTATCCATCACCACTCAACTATTATAAGTTTCCGAAGGTGAGGGCAACGCTTATTGTTACATTGAGCTCCAAAATGCCAGAGAAATATCTTTGTGTAGAATGCCATATTAAACGTGCAGTAATAGAACTGATATATAACTAATGTTCTAGAAGTAACTCAGAAGGATTCTCAAATAATTGGTTCGTTTTCCTGCTAGACTTGCGATAACACTCTATTTTTTAATCAGTATTCGCTTGTTTTATTAAGATGACTCGGAACGAGGTGGTGGTTACTGCATCAGTGCGTCTACCATCTTTAGCTGATTTTGTTTGGCTGAATCTATTCTTTGTTTGTATGTGTATGTGCTTCCATACGTTGACGCCTGCAGAGTTGCTGTACATCTGTGAATGAGGTGATCTGTCACGGGATTCCGGACGAGAGACCGCTGGAAGATGGGGATATACTGAACGTCGACGTAACTGTTTATCATAACGGCTTCCACGGAGACCTTAACGAGACAGTTTTTATCGGAAAGGTATCATCGGAGGTTATTTTGTCTTCCTTTGAAATGCTAGAATACGATAACTCCCCCGGTCTTTCTAGCCATTATTTGTGGAGCCTACCTGAAGCAGCATACATGATTCGTGTTTTCTTCTTCTAGCATAGGTAAATATGAATGTAATATCACTTGAAATAATTTGATCGGTTTGTTTTGTCTGTCTAGGTCGACGAGGCGGCGAAAAAGCTGGTCCGTGTAACTTACGATGCTTTACAAAAGGCGATCGAAGCCTGCAGACCGGGTGTGCTCTATCGTGATATTGGCAATATCATACAGAAACACGTTCAGCAGAATGGAGGATTCTCCGTTGTGAAATCATATTGCGGCCACGGTATTCATTCGCTATTCCATACGGCGCCCAGTGTTCCGCACTATGCGAAGAATAGGGCTGTCGGTGTAATGAAACCTGGCCACTGTTTCACCATCGAGCCAATGATCTCTGAAGGGGCATGGCATGATGAGGTAAATACCAGACATTTTCTGCTTGTATAATATTACATTAATCTAGAAAAACTGGCTGGTCTTTGAGCGATCGTAAACCTCTTCTAAAAGCGAGTACTCCTAACCAGCGACGCTTTGTAGGCGGGGTCACGAACCGTTAGGATTTTTTTACTTAGAGGGGTGACTATTAATTTAGGAGCAAGAATAAAGACGTTTTAGTCTGTAACCGGTGGCAACGCGGAGCGAGCACGTCAAAAACTTATAATAACGTTTGGTGGTACGGCGGCTGTTTCCGTCAAAGAACAGTGCACTGGTAATAAAGATATTTCGGTGATGGAAGTTGGAGCACCAATGAGAAATTCGTACGTTAAAATCTAGGACTGCTAAATTAGTTAAACTCCTACCGACTCATTTGAGTAAAAGTAAGCCCAACTTCTAGAATAATACTTAAGGAACAACATTCTTACTTAAATAAATGTGCGAGAGCAGTCACTCTCGTCTGATCAACTGTACGACTGTACAACTGTACTTAGGGTAACATTTACATTTGTGTCTTCACGCCTTGTCACTCCACTCTGTCGCTGATATGGCCTTTGCGGTCGCTTTCTCCCCACAGGTGTGGCCGGATAACTGGACCGCGGTAACCACCGACGGAAAGCGATCAGCACAGTTCGAGCAAACTCTCCTCGTCACCGATCGAGGGGTAGAGATTTTAACGAGCCGTAGGGAGAAAAACGGCCAACCGTGGTTCATGGACCAATTACAGGCGGAACAGGCTCAACAAAGCAGTGGCGACAATACAGTTCAATAGCAGAAACAAAGGGGAAATGTTGCTACAAGTCTGACAAGCCTTCGAGGTGTTCAGGCACAGTTCAGGCCGTTTTTCGTGTAGAGTCCCTGCATGGGACTACCTCGCGATTTCAATTAACTGATCGATGGCTGACGATGACATCAGCTCGGCTGCCACCTCGAGGGCCTGCCAGTGTCCAGGACGGGAGAAGAAACACGTCTGTGAAGAAACAACAGTCATCGGAGGGATGACGCTACTTGGTTACGGACGCAAAGCGTTTCGCTATCAGCGGGATCTTTGCATCACCTTTTTTTTAGGCTGCGCTCGCGAATAGCAGCTGGACACAGGAACGGGGTCAGTGGCCAAGCAGCAACCAATAGCAAATGAAGTGGTATGCCTGTTTATTTTGTTGTTGTTGTTTATCATAATCGTTGTTGTTGTGGACTGAAAGATCAAGCTTGACGAGAGTCCTAGAATTTGGCGCAGATACCACGCAGCCGTGATGAACAAAACGTGAACACGAAAAAGAACCTATGGGGTAAATAAATAGTCGGGCAAGTAAAATACTATGAGCCGTTCGTTGCTGAATTGTTTAAATACGAAGTTGGCAGTGTCACCGCACAGCAACGAGATGAGCGATTACAGAACGCTGCCCAGTGGTGAATCATCTCAAGTTAAATTCGGTAGACGACGCGGATTGGCCAATGTTCTAAAAATGCAATATAGGCAACTATTTCACGGAGGAAGGAGCCGGTGAAGGAGCTTGTGTAAAAAATTAAATGAAATTAATAAATCTGACGTGCATAAAATGTCCACTGACAGTGCGCGGTGGCTATAGTTGTGTGGTCGCATCTATAAAAATGTATTGTTCTTTCTGGACGAGAACAGATGGCTTGGGAGAAAACAAGGCTGAGTGAAGTGCTTGCTTTCTAAAAAATTCTCACTCCAAATTCTCGTCCAAGGCCGATTATCCGTGTTAGTGAACAGCAACACGAAGGTGACTTTGCCACGTTGTATTAGGAGTTTCTCTAATAAAACGCGGCGATTTTCTTCCAATACTTCCGGGAATATTTTTTTATTTATTAAGATTTTATTTATAAAGGGGATTTTATTTATTAAGAAGAGAGCTTTTTAAGATCTGATTTAGAGTATGAGAATGAACCATTCTTACCATTCTGTCATTGCTGCATTTTGAAAATACTCCTGTTAACATTAGATTAGCACCCATGCCTCGGAAGGGCTTAACCATTACGCCAGAGATTTAGGAGTGTACAGTGCTAAGCACTCATAAGCAGTGGGTCTCATAAGTAGATGTGTTACTCGTGACTGTTATTTTCTATCGGTTGTGTCACAAAAATTCGTTATGGTTGTTTACAGCGGTCATCAATGACCATAGTTATCCGAAGATACTTTGGCTAGCACAGATTTTTCACAAGCCCCCTCCGAGCTGTATCGCATATTACACGGAGCGTAACTCCCCCTGAATGTAATCAAATATATTATTGTAGTGTATAAAACCAATCGCAAGCCCAGGCGTTTCGTTGATAGCTAGGATCTATCCTATATGGCGAAAGAGTTGTTAGACACCGTCTTAGAGGCCTTTACCCCGAAGCCATTCGGTCGAACGGCCCTCTTAAGTGCTATGTAATCTCCCGCTATCATCTGGATTATCGGTGTGGAATTATGTCTTTGGTTTGGTATCGACGACAAATCCTTTCGGTATTTGTTAATAGCTAGGATTTGGCTGAATTCATGGTGTCTCACCAAATGCGTGTTGCAGAGAACCCATGTTGGACACAATATATAGAGATGCATTATTTCTGTATTTACCTTGGCGTATGTACTAAGTTTAGCTTAATTCCTTAAACGCCTTAGTTAGGGGTGTTTCTACATCTCTACGGCTTCTTTAACTCCTTTATTTCGAAACCGTCGCATCTAGAAAAGGAGTGGAGATCGGCCGAAAATAATTAATTTTAACAAATCCGAAAGGAGTAGAGTGCAGGGGTAGAATAAGTATAGGGTATTTCTTGCTACATATAAAGACAACCTAAATTTGACTGTGGTACGGGCAGGAACACAAGAATTGCTCAATCTATTAAAACGTTGTTATTATATATTAGGAAATAAAGTGTGATTAATTAAGGGAACAGTTATAAAGGTCCTAACCATAACGTGTACAGCTTAGTACACGGAGCCTCACAACCCATAAGCCATTACGGAGGCAAAGGCTACTAAGCATTTGAACCTACATACTTGATTGAAGGTTGAAGAAGAGTACTGGAGGAGGTGAACTACACAATGCCAGATATAAAACAGGCGTTTACTTAATCGCTCGTCTGCCCCACTTGGTAAAGGATTTTGGTAGAGTGCTTTGTAATTATCAATAATATGCATTTTGCGTGAAGTCTGTAATCGGTTTGGAGAAGATGCGACGTGGTTCACTTCTCCTGGTAACTGCATTCTATCCGTAGCAGAATGGTGACAATGTTTTGAAGGGTTCGTAATGTAGCCCCGTAATGCGTTTTGTTATCTTGGAACCTTTCTTCGTGTAGGCCTTTTTGACAACTACACCCTTACAAATAGGACATACGGTTACATGGTTGGCCTAGTGCATTTGAAAAACCACATACAGAATGTTTCAGCTAGTTTTCTATAAAATAGAAAATAGTTCATTTCATACAATTACCGGCTTAATATCTATTTAAAACTGTTGAAGATGTTCATAGAGGACAGGAAGTTAAGGGCTTGCTAGCTATCTAAAAAACATTTGTAGGGCGAACCACCAGACAATATTTAACGTCTACGGTTTTGCATCACTTCGTAAGGCGGATCCCGTAAAGGTACAACGGCAGAGATCGAACCCGTGCATTTACGTGTTTCCTCCAGTCGCAAGGCTCGACCATCGCGAAGCCATCCGTGCACTACCAACATGAGGTCACTTATTCAGTATGGGGCTTTTGTCGAGTGCACCTCAAGGATTCTAGTTATAACCGTGTTGGTGCTCCTGCAAACAAACCGGGATTGAACTTCGGAGCCAGCTGATCACGAATGTCTTGTTTTGAATAAATAAAGCACTACTGATAAACAGCGTACTGGCTAGATATTTTTTTCTATACGATATTCAATAAATGACAAGGTAGCAACATAGCACCCATTCATCATCTACCCTTTCTGTCTTTCCTTCTGTACAGAAATGTTGCTTCTGATGTCATCTTGCACGAGCCGAGCAGTAACAACGTAGATATCAGAAACGAAATCAGGCAGTCAATTGCTTTTCAATATCAACCCATTTGTCTATCCCATATAGCGGTGCTTTTTTGGGACTTTACGCATCTTTTTTGGCTGAATTTGAGTAAGGTAAGAAGACTTTACGTCTCACTACTGCCGATACTATGTAGTTTGAAGCCCACTATTAAACGGCCACTACCACAGTTTCCCCCTCCGCCTGCCCACCGTCACCAGCAATTCCTGCGAAGCCTGCCATACGAGCAACGATTTGCCGATCAGAAAATTGCATATATCGATTTCCGTTTTACCTCAAAGTTGTGGACTTCTTTGAAAATGGTTGACGCACGCTATCGACGAAACAACCTGTTCAATATACCACTACGCTAGCACTGCGACCATCTCCGTTTACGAACACACCATCATTGTCGTCTCAACCCCTCAACGGTGACCTATCCACAGCGAAACCGAATTAAATTAACTAATATATCGACGTTTTTCTTCCTACGAACCAATGGACAGACCGCTAGGTATGTACGGCTACAGTTCAATGTAATATTGCTGTACTTATGGTTTAGACGATTTGATGGTGGGTATCTTCGTAAGGCAGGAATGTCCATACATCACACATCCAGGCCTGAGTGTAAATAGTGAATAAATACTGAAAATGTATGATTATTATTGAATCTTATTTGATTGGCAATGTCTGTTAGTGCGTGGATATTCACTGGCATAGAGCTACTTCCTACAGCATGGGGTTGGTCCAGACATTTATCCGCGTCCTGAGGGTGCTGGAGCAGAGAGGGGAAAAGATATCTGCCACCTTTACCAGACTGTTTGGAAGGAAGATACAAAAGATGGGGCGTACCATATGGTTTAGGTACGCTGGTCAGGACACTTGATATGCACGCATCGCATCTTGTGGCTGTCCGAAGGTCGGGCTGTAACGGAGTTGTGTTGCGAGCAAAAGCTGCTACACTATTTTATGTTGAAAATGTCATCCATAAATCTCGAGAGATCAACTTTTTGTTCTAAAGCTACACTATATAATACCTACATCGATATATACTTGTGTGTTAATTTCACATTATAATTTAAACCATTTTTTCTAACTTTTAAGTAATAACCCGCTGGCTGTTATTGACTAAATTCTGGTTCGGCCGACATCTACACACTGTTAGGCTCGGCTGTCGTCGGCGTCATATATATATATATATATATATATATATA
>MNPL01011928.1:0-12531 GCA_002081605.1 Tropilaelaps mercedesae
ATATATATATATATATATATATATATCGAGGCGTATAAATCATAACCGTGAAGAAGTTTCTAGACAACAAACCAATCCTTACCCAGATTGACAGACATCTTTTCAATCTTGGTAATGCGAAAGTGAAAATATAATGAGATTCTAACAATTAACATGGGTGGTTAATTTTCACATCGAATAATGTCCACCGAGCCAATCGGGTTTTTGGGCAGGAGTGCACTATAATACCAATGCCATGTAAGTTCATACTATCATTCCACAAGGATACAATGAATCCCCGTATAAATAAATACTTTTTCCTTTAGGTGTACAATCTAGTATCGCACTGAGGGGCTACTGGAGTCCTTGCAAATATCCATTTGGATAACCTCAATAAATCGTCAATTTTATGAATATGCCGCCCTTGCGTGTGAATGTAATTTGCATGCGAATCGTCGCGGTAACTAAATATTACAGTCAAATGCGGAGTCTTGTTTCAGATTTTTAAGCCAATATACATTTAGGCACAATTTTAGCCTGCTTCCGCTTTTCTCTCATTAAAGTATGATAAAAAAAAAAAACTCGCAATGATTCGGATTATTATCATGGAATCTCACCACCGTGAAATATCCACGAGCCAACTATTTTTTAGCAATGTGATCTATTTTTTATTTTACATATTTACTCATTGACACATTGTTCTAATATTTTTGTGTTTTTTCGCTTTTCGTTCCTCTTTTACTTTCCTATTGGTTTGACTGCCTATATTTATTTTTAAGTACATGTAACTTTTCAGGGTTTCGATACACAAGCTTGTATTGAGAGTCGTCATCAAAAAGCGTTTATTCGGTTACATGTTGAAAAATGCTGCCAAGGGCATCTCTAGGCTTGTCAAGAGTAATTGCTAGAATGCATGTTCAACACGTTACTAGTCTGCATCAAAAACAGTTTTGTCTCAAGGTTCTCAATATCTTCAATAGTTATGAATATTGCCTTTTCCTTGAAGGTTTTCAGAGAAGAAATCCGTGATTGCCGCAACTTGTGAAACCGTTGGCGAACTAACGCGCTCCACGCCCAAATAAAATTCGACACTTGAATTTCGCTATGGAATGCACGCGCAATACCCAGCAGTTCACGTGCTTCAACATACTCGTCTACCGACAATCATCCTACGAAGAAAAATATCTCAAACAAATTTTGAGTGCGCCCAAGTCCAGTAAACGCCGTCAGTCTCAGTGCATTGGGATCAATCAGACCTAGACTCACTCTCGGATGTGCAAGCTCAACTATTAGAAGCCACTGATAGGCGATATTCTGGTTGGAAAAACGCTGTTGATGCAAGACAGCTGCGACAACCAGCGTAAGTGGTTACAGCGTTCGACCTGTTTCGTGGGTCACATAATATTTATAAACGTTTTGAAAAAAGCGTCTCATTTTTGTGGAGGGTTTCTACCATATCATCCAAACCAGCACGAATCTTAAGAAGTCATCGCACATCAGGCTTGAAGGCCAGCTTCCTTTGATTTTTGAAAATGGCATCTTTAGCCAAAATTTGGTACCCAAGACGAGATACCTTACAACACATTTCCTAGATCCATCCGGAAGTCGTTTGAGCAAGTCCCTAAAAGAGTCCGCTGTTTAATAGTGGGCAGCCTTGAGTAAGGCCTTTTGTTGCTAGATATAGTTATATACTTCGGTTGCACTCAATATCGCCTGTAAAGCGAAGGCGAGTACAATTCTGGTGAAAGCTGGTTAGCAAAATTTAGATTCTATTATTACAAAATTTTAGTAAGAACAACAGTTAATTACATTAACATTTATATACAACTAATTCAGGCTATGAATATGGAATAAGCTCGACGAAATTGGTGATAAAGACCATTTTTTTTATTGGGGGCTTCGGGTAATGCTGATAGAACTAGCACGTCACTGCAACCATTCAACTACCGATCATATTATTCCGGGCTTCACTCAGTGCAAGACGGTTCAACACTGTATGTTTCATGTCGTCCACATCCCCGGTCTCACCGAGAACACACCGGTCACGAGTCGGACTTGCCTATCCTGAGCATGTAGCGCTGGAACTGCCCGTGTCCGGTCAGCACCTGCGTCACGTAGTACGACAACTCTCCGGCTGAAATGAGCCACAGCCCGATATCTGGAATGAGGGATTTAGTCCAAGCTCCTTTGGTGACCTCCCCAGGTCTAACCTCGCGTCAATTGTTGCGCGCTTCATCTCCGTAAGATCTATGTCTCCTTGTTCGAGGTATCTCATGCTTCTCTCCTTTATTAGGAGGTCCCAGGGCACTTAACTTAGCTAGGACCAGGAGAGCCTCAGTCGATACTGTTCGGTACGCACGGCTTACCCTGACCGCCAGCGTCCTCTAAGTTGACCGCATGCTGCTCCTATTATTTTCGCGCCGAACTGCCATGTCCGCCCAGACGGGAGAGGCATACATTGCGATCGACTGCCCGACTGACGCCAGGAGTCGTCGCTTTTCGTTCAAGGCCCCATTCACCCGAGGCATGAGGCGCGCGAGCTTCAGGGAGAGACCTTCTGGACTTTGGAAGCAACATAAGCAATATGTGCTTTGCCGTTAAGTCCTGTGTCGAGCATCATCCGAGGTAATTGGCTTTTTTACCGATTTCAATTCGGTGTCAGGTCGACCCCTCTAGTTTTTTCTACCTGTTAAGTACAGTGCCTCGGTTTTATGCGGCGCCAATTCTAGATGGTTGCAAATCATCCAGCCGTTAATTAGCCTCAAAGCCTCATTGCTTACCGCCTGTAAGGTATCTTCCTTTCGGGCTGTGACCAGGAGGGCCAGATCGTCGGCGTATGCCACAATCTGCGCCCCGTCAAGTAGTTCCAGCTCGAGAACGCCGTTGTACGCCAGATTCCAGAGCACGGGTCCTAAAATCGAGCCCTGGGGGACCCCCGCAGTGATCTGACACTTTTCTCCTTCGGCTATAAGGCTGCTGTGAGCCGGGTAGGACGAGATGATCCTGCGCAGATACACTGATGTGCCTTTCCTGCGGAGCGCTTCCATAAGAACTTTCCGGTTCATTGAATTCAAAGTGTTCCTGATATCGAGCAAAGCAAAGATAACGACATTTCTCGTTTTGAGAGTCTTTCTGGATTCCTTGACCGCTTTTCTGAGAACTGTATCCAAGGCGTCAAAAGTTCTTTTATGAAGCCGAACTAAGGCTTCTATTTAGATATTCAACTTTTCGACCAGAATATTCTCAACAGTCTTTCTGGCTGTGTCCGGTAGACGTATAGGGCGGAAGAAGCCGGATCCCGTCTTTGCTCCCGATTTCAGAATTAGGACGAGGTCCGATTCTGCCATAGGGTGGAAAATCTTTTTTTTGCAACTAGACCACCCTAACCTAAGAGTTTTGCAAGAAAATATTTTCTTTTCCGCCGCGGTAGAAGAGGTCACAAAAACAAACCAAGTTTATTTGTTCCCCGGGTGCATCTTGGTTCCGATACCGTGATGCCATCTGGCCTCTCTATTATCCGAAGGAGACAATCTATTCCTCATAGACGGTCGGCTCGCTGGGCGTTCGTCGTTGTTTGTGCAAAAATAGGCTATTTAACATCGAATACCTTGTAGCTAAAAGCACGTGATCGCCAACATGAAAATCATGCGTATATCGGTAGCCAATTAGCATGGTAGTTTTCTGCTGTAACCTCTGCGCACGTGCATGTCCTTTGCTTTATATGCACTCCTTTCGAAGATTTAGAGTGTATATACTTTTTTAAGCGCAAGTGTATCAGGTCTCTCTTGTTTGCAATATGTGAAGTATTTTTACGATAATTTGAGGTTTATACTGCCTAATTTACAGGTTTAGAGTACAGATAATTAAGCTTTGTGAGCGTAGTGCATGTTTCTCCCGCCGTACTAACCGTTCAGCCCAGGTAGATTCAAACATATATCTCTAATACAAATTGACATTGAACTCACAACATTAGACATTACTGTATTATCCATAAATCTATAAAAGCTCTAACGTTTTTTTCTAACGTTTTTGTATAAAGCTAATATCCTTAATTATTATGGTGTCGTAATTAGAACTTTCTACATGGAATACAAGCCGAAATAAATATTTTTCTTAAATACGTTTATTGAACTGTAAAACATTTGGCACCTATTGTTTATTTTGATTACTTGAAGACAAAGTTAGAAACATTGAAGAAAATATTGTTAATCATACACAATATATTCGTAAAACATTGCCACATTTATTTTTTATAAGTTATTTCTTTGTTGATTTGCCAAATTATCTCATGACTGCTACGCGAAAACATTCGAAATAAAGCTTACTCTTTTATACGCTTTTCACGCTTATTCTCTACAGGGGTTTAGACGTCTTATACCGATCTTCTACGCGATTCAACCTCCGTTCGTCATTCCGATTACCACCTTTCCATCCAGGGCCGTGCTCGAATGTCAACCGACAGGACTAGAAAATTGAATCAGTTTTGCTATCATATTCGCGCACGTAGGCGTAGAACGACTTTTGGCCAACGTGCGCATTTTGCAAATGACACTGAACCTGACTCTGCTCTATCTTGCGACGTGTTCCCACCATTTCAGCTGGCTAAACAGGCCATAGCTGCTCTTCTATTATACATATCTGGTGAGTAGCACGGATCTTACACTTAGGCCAGAAGCAGCAACAAAAACCAGCAATTACAAACAACAGAAAACTTCACTACGTTCATAACTTTACCCTCATCTTCGTACGGTTGTTTTTCCTCATTGTGTGCGTTTTCAACCCCAATGGTTTCTTGCGAGCCACCAATGTAGAATCGACAATAGATGTTATGACTGAGGGAGCTGTCTTTGTCCCAGTTGGTCGCAGCAGTCGCGTTGCAGATGTCGCGATGCTAAAAAATAGAAAATAACAAAAAGCACACCAACCAAAGCGACGACGAAGCGCAACTTACCAACCGAATGGACTACGTGACTTGTGTGACATCAACACACAAGTAATGATATAGTCGTAGATGGGTCGTGGTATATTTGCAATGAAGAAGTCGTTTCAGGTGTAGATAATCATAACGCCTAATAACATTGACGAACACACATACACACTCGTCAACCCATATATATATATATATACATATATATATATATATATATATATATATATAGGGCATGGACACAACAGACAGCAGATTGGACATATGAACAGGCCAGGCAAGACAAAACGGATTCTTTCCTTGAACTATTATCAGAGACCTCATCCCCTATACCAAAAGTAAAATTGCAGCTTACACCGCCAATGAATTCACATGGACCAGTAGGAAAGGAGAACGAAAAAAAAATTTCCCCTTTTCAGAGAAAAAAGTGTATAATGTAAAGCAATGGGTAGTGGCGTAATGGATATATAACGCTTTCATGACGAAGAGGACTTTGTAAGAAGGACAAAAGTCCTTGGAAAAGAAAAACTTTAGATCGACTCTATGTTTACAAGTCCAAAAAAGCAGCGACTGTTTAGCAGAAATGATGCATAACATATATAAATTTACTTGTGATTGAGAGCTGTTAGTTGGCGTTGGTTATAAATATTGTTAGTATCATTAAATTTTAGAAATCTAGATAAAAGCGGGCCTGAGGCATTTTATTTATTTTTGTTTCAAGTTCGCACTCATATAACTTAAAATACGTTTGGAGTTTTGGAATCAGCTTGAGAGAGAGTAGCAGAATGCATCACATAGTCTACTTCGAAAACCTAAAAAACCCTCATGCACAAAACATAGCCATCTCGAAAGCCAGTTGTATTGTGCATATTCATTAAACTATTAATACAGTTTGTTACATATGCGTGTTTTAACCCCTCATACAGATGTAGAGATGTATACTATCTTGATAATATGCATTTTCATATTGTAATTCTCATTGCATAAAGTCATTTTTAAATTACGCCACAGAGTATTTCGACTTGAAGTTGAAATTATTTTTATAAGATTACAAATATATCGTACATTTTTAACGATCACACGCACCTCTATTTAATTAAAATTGTATTTTTTCTAACGGTTCGATGGAAGAAGCCCGTTTCTAAAAGCGCCATCTTCCCTCTCGCTCCTCGTTGGGAACTCAAATCCAAGATGGCGTGTTCCTCGGGGTTCAACATTCGATGATTCGCACCCCTCCCCCGGTTAGCGGCACGGTGCTGCTCAATCTAGAGACCAACCACAACAGCTGACAACGTTTCACATGTGCTTCAACACAGTACTATGAATTCGGTCGGCACTTAAAATGACGCTTTGCACCATCCGTTCACTTTCCCCGTAAACCTAAAGATGTTAAAATGCGCGAGAGCCAATAAGTTCAGTGGATTTGGATAGAATTTGGGATGTCTTGCTTTTTCGGCAAATAACAATAACATGATTTATTCTAGATAATTAATTGTGTTAAAGCCCAGAAAATCCGCGTCGCTTTTCAAATGATTAAGGGTGTTTATTGCCTATAGGGATAGCGTCCGTCCGGTCTCAGTCGAAACAAATCACAGCTAATGGCTCTCTACAATAAATTCCATTGAAAGCCGATTTGATAGCTGATCATGATAGCCATGCTGCAGGCCCCATTTCTTCTTCGGCTATGCCCTGTTACTACTGTTGATTGCGCATCCACAAAGCTAGTTTATCTTCTCTAATTCGAGACCGCTCCCCATAAGGGTGCTTCTGACCGAAATCGTTCTGTGATGGGCACCACAAGCTCCGTACTACAATGGCACTGCCCTCATTGCCGGGCCATCAACACAACGGAAAACTCGCGTTGTATCGTTTGCCGGCAACCCCGTGCACCGCGCGCTGATCACGAACGGCCTCCGCCAGCTGTTCCGTTAAGGAAAGAGCGCCGTGATCGGCCACCCCAAGGTCAGGTAATTAGCCGGAGACGAATTCTCGCCGAGAATAACTTGTCGAACAACAAAAAAAAAGCTACGATTCCAATCGAAGAGAGGCACCTCTACGATGATGCCGAGGGCTGCGATCCTCCACCGGTGCCGGCACACAAAAAATCCCAGGATCAACAGCATGTTTACGCCGAACTGGAAGAGAATGAAGAACATGAATATGATGAGTACGTTTCATACGCGGTACTCGAGTATCCAGAACCGCCGCGACCGAACCAGGACGCTCCATCAGTAACTGCTGAACCTATATATGGTGCGCTTTCTTATCACATGTTTTGTATCATGTCTAAAAGAATTATTCTTGGTGCACTTCATGCCGTACAAAGACGCGTTTGCTTCCATGGCTTTCAAATTGAATAATGCGTGACAATATGTTATACTGTACAACCTAATAATGCCAGATAGGTTCTCAAGAGCTTACCGAAAGCTTCTATTATATTAGCACTCATGATCTACAAAAATTAGTTATAATAGTACAGGAGTTACTTCTCGTATGTGTGCTTGCGTATGCATGGTTTGATTTATTTACTTTGACGTATTCACCTTTGCAGGTGTCGTTAACAAAGTTTGCAAAAAGCCGCCTCCACCACCTCCGCCCCATCTACGTGCGGGTGCATCAGCAGGTATCACTTCCCATCAGGAACCCGAAGCCGTTTACTATTCTGAAGTAGAAGATGAGTCGGGAATAATGGCATCCGGTTTCGACATCGACATCGACAATCTCCCACCGCCGTTACCGCCGCACAAAGAAGAGCTATCTCTCACAACGGACGCTCGCAAATGGTACACGTAACCAACAATTAAGATATGATATCCGTATCGGTTTTATGAAACAACCGCTTCTTCCCCCAGTCGATCCCATGATCGAAGGTGGTTTATCCTCGCCCGTCAATCACCTTTGCTGAAATGCGTAGAACGCATTGTTCAAATGATGATTTTTACCTTCTGGATTGTTGATACAAATCAACATGACATAACGTACATCACATTTTAAGCATTTCGACAAATGGTGTAACTGTGGCTGGCCAAATCCAGGTATGTATGTCGTATTTATGTAAATATGTTTGTTCACTCATTGTCCCTTTTTGCAGGTATTGCCTCAACTGTCGAATTTGGAACACAGCCCAAGATTCTTCATGTGTCTACTGCGCTATGCCCTATAGTGATGATGTTGTCGCGACAGGTACTGGACTTCTCTAGTCACTTGGGTCGCCGCCATGGATCATTTCAAATGTCTTTGATTTGAGCTGAACAAAGCATGGCGGCGAGGATTTCAGTTGAACATTGTGTATATTTCACATAGGTCGTCTCCAGTGAGATAATTCATGCCGGGTTAGCTTCCCATTGTAGCCATTACAGAAGGCTGGGTCAATCCCAAGATAGCTTGACATGGTCTATACAATATCCTATAATATATAAAATCAGAATAGAAATGTCTTTGCTTGCAAAACAATGGACAAACTATATATACTTCTAACTTACAAACAGCGGATATGAAATGTCTTCGTGAATATTTTCTAACAGAAGTCTCAAGTTAAGGAATGTTTGTTTTTTTCTCATAGCAGATCTGAATTGAAAAAGTAAATAGACGACTCTGACAAACAATTCAATTCATCTGTTATGACATTCATAGTAGATAATATAGTAGAGACTAAAGAATAGAATATTTTGGCACAAAAACTGAAATATTGGGGCAACAATGATGTCGATGCACATGAATATTTACAGGGTATTCTACAGTCTTTTTCGTTAGTGAGTAAATAGATACCGAATTATAATTCAGTTAATGTGACGAACGCATGCGAGTCGATACTATATAAAATAAATGAAGCTAAACGGAAGCAAATAAATGATACAAATAAAAGGAGGCGGAGAGTCAAGAGAATTTTCAATTGAAGCGCCTGAATTCCAGCTTGAAATAAATAAAGGTATTAAGCGGGACAAGCCATCAGTCCATGATTGAAGTTTTTTACTCATGTATATGTCATGTATGGTTACAATTCAGTATCTAGGCTATATATACGGTGCCCATTAAGTGGTGCCATATATACAGTGTGGCGTTGAATATGTTTTGTCATATGGCGACCACCCGCTCAATAAATTCAACTCTCTTACAACTGGCCCTTAATTTATGCAATTATATGTCTTACTTTAACAGCCAGTACGTTGAACTTCAAATGATCAATACTCATTCAGTGTCGCCTTATGTTAAATTTGCAATAATATTTCGTGGATACCCGTTTAATTTAGTTGTATATATATCTAAATGTTACAACTAATGGTACTAATAATGATGACATGAAAAACGTTAGTAATGACTGTTTTCGTAAGCACAATCCCGACCTGAATTAATGGGAGAACCGCACCTACCCAGAACCAACTGCGACGGCTGTTGGCTTTCGGATTATCGTACAAGAGTGCACGAAATGTTACTACTCTGATAGTACTATTAAAAACTGGCGAAATCTCAGCCCAGTGAAGGACAGAATTATGGAATCAAGAAATTATGTATAAAGGTACTTTAAAATAAAAGCTGATTAATGAATCTTGATTAGTTACTAATGCAATTCGTCAGGCTGCGTGATGAAGAAAGTATATAGCACACAAAATGGTTATTCCCTTGATGCCAGGAAAAATAATTATACAAACTATTTAGCTTCCTGAAATTCAATTGGCAAACCTGTTTATAACCAGCACAAATGCATGAGTCTGAACAAAATAATATATTATTTGGAATAAAGCGAAAAACACGCGTTCCAGATTTTGGGGTATTTGCGTCGAAAAGCGACCACGAATTAAGAAGCACAATTATGTCATGCTCTCGGAACTCTAGTGGTTAAATTACCACATGGATAGAAATGCATTTCAAACGCTCTACCATAAGTGCATGTTTTTTAGAACACCTATAGTCCCTCTAGGACATTATCCGATAAAGTTGATGTGTCATGTTCAACTTCTCATAGCACAATCGTCCACTACTTGCCTAGAAACAAAAAACATGTTAGACACGTCCGAAGAGTTGACAGAAGTCGCCTATGATATTTCCTTCGCTTGCATCCTACCCAGACCCCATCGTTTCGTTCAGACGTCATTACATCTACGTCCTGCTACACGACAACACCAACTCCCTGCTGGGTGTGTTATATTCGCTTTGGTTTTGCCAGCATTTGAGCATTTTACGCCATGCAAACGGTTAAATAAAATTAGCAAAACGTATATTTCCGTTAACTTTTATTAGTTTAATTGTTTTTCGAGCCGATCTGTGACCACTGTATATACTCAAAAATAAATCAACAAATAGGAGTGGCTATTTATAAATTTAAAAACTGGTCCATTTTTAGTCCTGTGCTCCTCTGAAATTCGGCAACGCCCGGGGCAGTTTTCAAACTCTTAGAGAAACCTCCTTTTCATCCCTCCACTAAGCATAGGAACCTTCAGTTGGCCATTCGTTGAAGCCATCTTAGCTTCTTAGTCGGGCGTATCCATAACACACAATACTCTCGCCCAACCCAAATAGTATTATCGTGGCCCTTTTTGTGTTTTTGCAACAAGCGTAGCTGAGAAAGAAGACAGCCTCAACGCCATCAGCTGCTGTTTGCAGCTGATGGCGTTGAGCCTTGCTGGTAGAAGATTCAAGTAAAGAATGGGGAATTCGCATTAAAAATTGTGTCAACTCATTTTAACAACAAATGTGACGTGTTCCAATACAGGATTTTCAACCAAGTATCTCGATTATAATAGCTAATGTTGTTGCCTATTTTGTCATGTCTGCCCTATGGTTTCGCACTTCCTTCGCTTTATTAGCCACCATAATATAAGATACTGAAATCTCATTATTGTAACAGACGACAGAAATAAGAAACGGAATTAACTGTGTATGAACATGTTTTTGGGCCATTCAAGTAGGATCACGTGGATTGTCTACCAAATCACCTGGCTTTTCCGTGAACTCGAAACTTTCACAACACTTCACAGATGTTCTGCAACACGCAGCCAACAGGTTGCCAATATATGTTCGACCCTATAGATAAACTTTCCTATTTTGTTGCTTTTTTGCTGCTCAGGACGCTTGGGAGGTTATGATCTAAGTATCGTTAACGAGGATAATATAAATGATCTTATTGAATTAAATAGCCATGTATATACCATTTCAATATAAAGCCTAACAATATATAGGAAATATTTAAAACAAGCAGTGTGCCACATATTTACACAAACTTTATTATTGGCGATCAACATAGTCACTTTTCCTCTCCTTTGTGTTATAAATGACGCAACGCTGTTCATTCTAATTACCTCTGTTGCCTGCAACCGAATCATCGGATAGCGCACAGCAGAACATGACTCTATAGCAACTGCCCACTAACGAATACTAACCCTTTCTACTGTTTCGTCCAGCAACATTTGATATATTTTGCGTTTATACATATATGTATCAAAGCCGTGTATTAAATGCCAAAAACAGAAGACAGATCTGTAACATTCTTGTTTCAGCAAAACCCGGTTGAAAGCGCATGCAAGTGATTAAAACTACGCAAAACGCTATTAAAAACTCATTTCTTGTCTGAATTCTCTATGTACCCAAAGAGAAGTTATTGGTTTTACCTATAGAATGTGAAGTTCTACTGGTAAACGGATATTGTTTCGAATGTCTATATATCGCAAACAGCCGGCTTACGTATTCGTAATGTCAATAGCTAGGGTTAGAAAGTATTCTACTTGCTCTGAAGCAGATCAATTTCAGCTAGACTTGAAACCTTTTTCTTACCCATTGCAGGCACTTTTTTAACGCCTTGCTCCGTAATCCGTTCGTACTACTGTCACATATATTGTCATTCATTTAGATTCTCACATCGCGCATTCATCACGCACCAAAAATAAAAATATATATTTTAATTCTTATTTGTTCCAGTTCGTTCTAATACCAGATTTTTTATCAGTGCTTCTCTGTTGTTTTGCTCCTTGTGTAAAGTCAATTTTAACTACCTGTGAGAACCTATTACTCACTTGAAAAGCAGTGTAGGACCCTATTAGTGTGACCGACAGGCAAGTTTCTGTTACCTAAATTCTGTGGCAGCCTTTTTGCTCTACCCCTCCCCCCCTACACTACTTCTGAATCTAATTTGATTGCTTTTACAGATCTGAATTCCCTTAGTTATTTATATCTATGTATTTATTATTACAAAACGTATCTGTACGGCGTATTATTTATATATTACTCGTCTTAAACATTTAAAAATACAACATTTCCACATGGGCCATCTACTCATAACCGTTCTATAGCCTTTCGATAAATGCCTTGTTCTTGGATACTTCTCATTTGAATGCAGCCAGATGGCTTAACTCCTCTACAATACTTTCAAAACCATCTCACTCTCGTCTGCAGAAAAACGATCGAAAACATACCGCAGTCACTGATTCCCGCTTGATCCCAAGGTTCGTACGAAACTTCAGACATATCCTGCGGAGTATCAATGCCTATTTATATCGAATTACTTATCCTATCCCGTCTAAGGCTACACCTGCTCTCTTATAAGCGTGTTTGCCCACTTTCCCGCCCCCAAAATAGATAGAAGCATGTCGTTTAGTATAACTTTTATATATATATATATATATATATATATA
>MNPL01011928.1:13131-44507 GCA_002081605.1 Tropilaelaps mercedesae
CCCCTTTTCTTTATTACGCGAAGCGGCTAGAGAACTTTGTCGGATTTTTAACTAAAACAGCTTAACAACTACAACAACAATAGCGACAGTTCTCCTAAAAGTAAACAATGACGAATGTGCAGCTCATATGACGGCTTGCGATCAAGCTACAAAATGCGGCGCCGCTATTTGGGTTTTGCGCCAACCTCAAAAACACCATCTGAATTCTACATAATGGGGCTCTTCATCAGTTAATTGACCCTCTCCGTTGCACGGTAGGGGAGGCATTGTTCGTTCTATGAATCATTCTTCTTGTTGTGCACATTCTCTGCCTACTTCAAAACATTGCACTGACTACGTACAGCCGCTGGCCTGTATCCTGTCTCGTTGCGCACCACGCAAGATGCATTGTTTTGCCAAGTGTTAAAATTGCTACGAAAGTGAATGTTGTTAGCTCTTTCGTTTTGCGCAAGGGACACAGTAAGAGTTATGCGTAAAAAAGGGGCAAACTCTAGATGTCAAATGTCGACGGATACGAGCAGTGCAACATTAATCACGTTCCGGCACTCCTTCACACAACAACAACGTATGTAGTAAATATCGTCAACTCAATACATCGTTCATGTGCACTGTTAAGGGTAAATGTCTAGATAGGATTTCTCGTCTCGTTCAATGTAAAGTCTGCATTGCCTTCTGTTCGCTAGGTGTCAAAAGTTACTTATTATAGAAAAGTCTTATTATAGAACACAACGAATCAACTAATCCGGGCCAAATATTGCTACAGATAAGATTAGCACGATGTGAGAAATTTGTTATATGTTTAGGTTTGTATATTTGTTCTTTTGCAGATTTTTCGTTTCGATTGCATGAATATAAATACTATAAAAATAAGTTCTTCTAAAACGTTTAAATGTTTGGAGACATTTTGACAGAATGAGGTGGTCTGCAATCATGCTAAATCATGACTTACGACTCACGCAACCTATCTACGTCTATCCCATACATATTACATTGCCGCTAGTTAATTGCAATCAAACGCAGCCCCGCACACGCACACACACAGAGACTCAAACTTAAACCAGCTAAATATCCTGCGAGATGCTCGACGGTGCGTCCCCTTTTAATTTGGTTTTTACACTGTAATAGTACTCATGAATATTTTAATCAGTATTCGCTTAGTTGGTCTGTTGCTTTTTTGCACATACATACTACCATTGTTAACTAGACCTAATTTTACATTTCTCGCTGTCTCGCTGTGACATCACATGTTCATTCCATTGCTAATTAACTCATAACTAACTGATTTTATATAGGAAAAAGCTGAATGGCGGATCGTAGAGCGTTGAGGTCTCTGACTAAAGCGGCGGTTTAAATAACTGCCTTACGCCCGAATGCTGGGTTGATTACCTACAAGCGAATTGATAGGTTTGAACTGTGCTTGCTCTTGGGACGGTGGTTGCTGTAATTTTGGCTGTGGAGGCACAGGCTGGTTGAGCTGTTGGGGCTGACCATTATATTGTGGTTGTTGTTGCTGCTGCTGCTGTTGCTGCTGTGAAACGAACTGTTGCTGCCGTTGTTGTTGCTGTGGAACAAACTGTTGTTGGCTTGACTGAGCATTGAATTGCTGGCTTCCTTGCTGGTTGAATTGCTGAGGCTGTGATGGTAGTTGATTAAAATTGTTCTGAGCCTGGTTGGGATGCGTTGGAGAAGGAGGACCCAGTCCGGCGATTACCTTTGGAGCAGACAGCCCTTGCTGCTGTAGGGAAATTTGCTGGTACTGATTGTTGTTACTATTCAGCTGAGGTGCGGCAGGAATTTGAGGGTTTATTCCTTGGTGTCCGCCAGGCGGTAGAGCAGGCGGGGGACGAACATATCCAGCAGGTTGCTGGTAGACCTGCTGTTGTCCTATAACTGCGTGATTTTGTGGGACGCCCTGAGGAACACCCTGGGGAATGTAACCATTTGGTTGGCCTTGTGGGTGATAGGCCATCGGAGGCATCCCGGGCTGGTATAGCATCAGTCAAACAAAATATTGAATCCATTGAATGATTAGATGAAGCTATTGAATTATTTCAAATGAGCCATTCAGAAGGAAAATGCGTTAATCACCTTCCAGAATTCATATTGGAAAAAATAATGAAAAACCATCGAACTAATTTAAAAAATACCTTCAACTGAAATCACACAAAAAGTACTTAAGGCTGGTTACCTGTTGCTGAAATCCGGGTGGAGGGCCTTGCAGTCCATTCCCATACCCTGGATGGTACTGCATATTTGGCGGTGCGCCGGGATGATAACCATATCCTTGCTGAGCCTAAGAGTAAAGACAGTTAGAAAATAAACAGCTTGGACCTACCAAAATGTTAAATCATATGAGTAGCCACATTATCTTGATTGCCGCATAGCTAATACCTATACATTACTAACTGTACTGATGTCTCTAAATAACATTCGCGCTGCTAAACGTTACTGCTTAATGTAATGTTATTACTGACCTAATTAATTTCAGTCTGTCAGTCATTGTCAGAAGAGTTAAAAAAAATTATCGACTGGGGTTCAAATCCAACATCTCGTATTAAAGACCGGTACCTGATCTGTCCCACCATTACAACAGTCAGTTATAACATGAAAGAACACGGTTCCAGGGTGATTTGAAAGGATTAATCTCATTCAATTATTGTATAATTTGACAATAATTGCATATTACCCAATCTGCAATAATAAGTATTACAGCGATTTGTATGTGCTCTACGTGACTCAAACCGGCTATCTTGCAGGTTCTGTATCCCCACGTGCTGACGTACTCAATAACTAAGTAGATTGCAAAACTCAAAAAACAAAAATCTTTCGAACAGCTTTCAAATAGCTTTCCCCATAAACGAAGTACTAAAACGTCGCTAATGAAGATTCCCCAAAAATGATTTTGTGCAAAACTTATAACTACGACTACTACGATTATGCTACAGAAATCACAGCAATCAGAGTAAGTAGATTTAAGTCCGTCGAAAAACGTACCATCTGCATCATTTGCTGTTCACGCATTTGCATAAACCTCTGCAGTTCTTCCTGTGAATATATTTGTTGCTCATCAAGACCTTTCCAGCCATTGTCTCGCTCAAACTCTTGGTTTTGTGCCATATGAAGGAATTCCTTTCTTGAAATAAGTCCATCCTTGTCATTGTCGACCTCTTTGAAGACGTGCTCACGCATTCTGTTTATTTCTTCTTCCATCTCCTGCAAAGCGGCGCATGGGCAATTGGAACAGAACACCGTGCAATGGGCACATAGAAAAGAAAAAGCTATAACAGACAGCTCGGAAGAACCAGGAGAACGTACGAAGTGCTTTCGCCCAAAATAACCATTTAGCAACAACAGGTACCTCATTGAGAGGAATACAGCGGACTCTAGGTATAAATATAGAACCAAATTTCATAGGAAGTTAACTGCCGTTTGTCGATCTGAGCGACTAACTGTCGCAGCATCTAGAATTGCGCAAACGATTACGGTTAGAGATTTTCCAACTGTCAATGTAAAACGTCTGACTCTAATTTGCCAGGGATAAACTAAAATAATGCCAAACAATGATGAAAGGGAAATACTACGCGAAATTATTTCGTTCAAGAAAGTCCCCTTCGGAGCAATTGTGCGTAAATAGGTTCTGAAACTCAGGACACTGATTGATTGCTTCAGTCAACAAAGTCGGCGTTTACTTTATATCGTTTAAAATGCTTAAGATATGTCACGGATTGTTTATCTTATCAATAACATGTGGCAATACAAGGCCGAAAAGTGCACTTCTGCGTGACCTTCTTTGTGAAAGGTATACATAATATTCTAAAAGATTCGTTATTGTCATGCACAGAACATTTCATCTTGTGCCAATCGGGGAGCACTATATCTAGTGAAAGTTGGGAGAGACATGTCACTGGGGTAACAGGAGGAATAGAACTGAGGGAAAATACAACGTTGCAACACTCAGGTACATTCAGAGCTGTCTGCGATAAAGTGGAGAGTAGAGGTAAGAGAAAATGTAAAAACTGATGCAAAAGTGAAACAGCGGAAGCAGGAGGCGACTTACCGTTGCTCTCTGGAAGTCACAGAGCAGGAACAATAACAAGAACCACAATAATAGTCTGAAGGCATCATAATCATTTTCAAAAGGCACAACTAAGAGCAAAGCGACTCGAAACAAAAACGCAAACCTATGTTGGAATGCCGGGGACCAAATTATTCGTACAGCTTTTAAATTTTGGAAATGACGATTGGTGCTATGCATTGAATGTAAATATTAATTCACATTCAATCCAGTTTGCCCAGATTATTGCCCATGTCATTAATTTTATGCTATGGTCTTTGGCTTTATGAGAATTTATGAGGTCAAATATCTGATTAGGATTAGGTTCGGTCGAACTCTGATATGTGCATAAAGTGGGTGTAGGCGAAGACTACAAAAGGAAAGCAACCCGCCACCAGGGACAACACAAGACAAACTGATTCGAATATCAAAAGTAAGGGATCATACAGTAACACACAGCGGGAAGTCATAGCAGAGCTTTGGCAAGAGCTTTTTGTACCATTATGAGAACTTCTGTTTTGAATAATGATAAAGAAATGGTATAAAACTTGCGTATAAAGTTTAATTCGTAGCATTTTGTCATAATAAGCGATGCTGACACACAAACGAGTGCAACAGAATTTATGCTTCAACGAAATTGGAGCACAGTTCGAGCTGGCTAGTTAACGCTCTATTGGGGCTTTTTGAATATCATCGTTGTTAAGTGACATTAAATAAACGTGTCATTGCATTGATTACAGTTGTTATTGGTATATCGAATATATGTACCTACCCTTGGATCGCCAGGATTTTGAGGATCTGACATATACATCTTCTTGGCCTCTAGTTGGAGAATTGCTTCGACTTCCTGCTCATCCAGCACACCATCGTTGTTTAGGTCGTGCATTGCAAAGAACGTCTTCGGATCAAAGTCCTGTTTATCCATATGATCCTCTTCCTCCCAGACTTGTTCTAGCTGCGCCTAAATTATATTGAAGAGAAATTGACCCACATTTAATTTTTTGACATTCCAAGTTGTCAGGCTTAGAGAAATCAAGTCACTAACACTAAAACGAAACGGTTATGCACATATAAGCTAGTGATTATGATGACATTGAGGTCGCGTGATGAGCAATGAAGAGAAATGTGCTGCATGTGAACATCCCCCAAAGAGTACAGCCTACCTTGCTTCCGGGGTGGTGTGCTTGCGGATGTTTGCGGTGCTTTCCTTCTTCATGTTTTTTCTCCTCGATTTTTTTCTGCTCCGCGGTCATATTCTTTAGTCCTTGTTGGAACTCGAATTCTTTTTCCATCTCGTACTGCTTGAATTCGGCCTTACGAGCTTCATCAAGTTTTTCAAGATCTCGCGTAGCCTAGATGGCATAAATCACATGTTTTCCACATAAATCACCAGTAACTTATAAATAAACTCGTGGCCATCGTGTAACATTTTTTTTTAATTCAGTGTCGCGTTACGAACTCTTCTAGCTTAGCGTTTTCTAAAAAAAAGCAACGCTGTCCAGTATTTGAAACCTTTCACTGAGTAAACATTTTCTAATCACGTTTCCAAATAGGATTCGGTTTTTCACGTTTTGCAATAGTAAAGATAATATAAACTAAACAATCGCAATTAGATTTCGCATATAGTAAAATAACGTTATTTTTATTTTTGACAGCCCCTTGGGTAGTAACCTCAAGTAACACTGTTTACTCATGTGGATGAACCAACTTTCTGTACATCGTAAGCGCTTACAATTAAGGCCGAACATATGATGAAGAATCTGAAACGGGACATATAATTTAAAAGTAGAAAAATAAAAAACATACAGCAAGAATAAGTTTTTTCAGATCTTCAATCTCAAACGTGTGTTGATTGCCCGAGTCCAAATGATCGTTAATCACATTTCCGCGATCAATACCTAGAACAGAGTAAAACAAGTGAACAGTCATTATTCTGATAGTCAAAAGAGGAGGGGGCAACCCTTCCAAACAAGCAGGCCACAAATGTAACAATGAATTATGCGATCACCACTTTTCATGCAATCGTCAATATTTTTGTTCATTATGTCCTGAAGATTCTGAAGTAGACCTTAAAGGCAAAAAATTAGCTATGACAACATATCCAAGACAAAATGATCGCTACTGATTTTCATTTTCTCCTGCTCTTTCCTTATAGCATTCTTCAAGTCAGTTTGTACATAGTTGTGTATCTATGAAAGCAGGTCAAAGGAACGGTCACGGCATCTAAAGCATGTTCACGCTGTATCAGAATGTGTCCATGGACCTCGACGATCACTATGAACAAAATATTAAAGCTGCAAGGGTTCAGTTGTAGTAAATTGCCTAATCGAGTTATGTATTCTTAAGAAGTACGCACGATGCTCAGTTACTACATGATTTGTCCAAGACTGGGTTCCGTCTTTAACAAAACAATCACCTTTACTTTCAAAATTACAAGTAAGCCATGAATTGTTCCGTTAACAGATTCAAAAATTAACTACAGCTTTAATCTTAACATTAGCAGTGGAACAGCATAGGAAAAACAAGTGGATAATATAATCAACAATAGAGCGTAGAGGAATCCATATGAAGCATGCACGAATTCAAGGAAAAGGTTACGGGTTATGAGTCTCAATGTCTGCCTGAGGTGTTTGGCTGAAAAAACGGCAACTGATGGATTGAAAGATTTTTGTTTTCGCTAGAGAGAAGATACAAGACTTGTAACAACAAACTTTCCACGAGGTTTAAATATAGAAGATATCCGGCGAAAGTATTGCAGCTAAATAGTTGCTGATTTTTTGGTTACCTTTTCTCGGCACCGACCTCCAGAGTCGGCCGTCTCGATACACGCCTTCCGTTCAAGCAGCACAAACACCAAGTGAGCATCACGGAAATGTTAGTTATAATGTTCGAATTGAGTTCTGCATGATCAGACATGTATAAGGATTATTACAGGAATTTCCCTGTCTAGAAACATTCCAACTAAAAGTGGAACTATTCGTAAGTTAAAAAAGGAATGCAGACGTCAGAAACTCTTCAAATATTGTTCCAATGTAAAGGAAAAACCGAGCTGAATGGGAATATTATTTATCCCGAGAAGTCATACGGGAAGCACAGTACTGGAAAACACGCAAGAATTAGAGGCAGGACAGAGAGGACTATATTACGATCACATCATAATACTTATTATCCCACGTACAGAAAACAACACGAAGATTGAAATCGAATTGAAAATAGATATATTTATCATAATTCTTCGACTTGATCGCCGCAATGCAGCGGTCCATTTCATCAAATCAACGTTGAGGCAGTTCCAACAAATTCAAGCCAACGAAGCTGATATATATATATATATATATACACTTTTCTTACTCCTACCTTCTTACTGATATATACTTTTTTGTATGCTAAACTTCTATATGGTTTGACAGTTGACTTATACTATTTAATCATTTTATTTACTTGTTGGTATCTTTGCTTTTCATGGTAAATAAAGGCACTCGTAACCGCCTGTCTGCTAAATTGATATTCGACACGTAGTATTATCAATTGCACATTCGATGTGGCTAACTGTGCTATTGTCTAAAACAGATTAAAAAGGAAACTGTTCCCTTACAACATATAAAAAAACTGTCATAAAAAACCGCTAACGTTGGCGTTTCTTTCACTAACGCCTAGCCCTTACAGTTTTTTCTCTCCCACGTTAACTGACGTTTTGCTTAAATATACACAAGCTCGTTACAATTGTGTGCGTCTAAAAGAATCCAGTAACTAACCGTGCTCAAGTTCATTCTTTTTCTGCGTGAGCTTCCGTAATCGGTCCACCTCGATTCGTTTGAGTTCATCCAACTTTGTGCGAACCTTGTGATCAACTAAATCGAGATGTGTTGCGACGTGTCCATTCTGAAATTCGAGAACAAGACCACATCTCTGTTGATTACTAATTAAAAGCCTAGTAATATCCAAGACGGAAAAAAATTCCAGTTGTCTTGTTACCTGTATAGTCTGCACTTTCAGACATTGTTACTAAAAGCAAAGTAAATTCTCTGGAAAACACTCTTTTCCCCAGCACCTACGTCTTAGCAGACAAACTTGTTAAAAAAAGATAAACGAGCGACTAGCAGAACGACGACTAGAACAAGTGGTTGATATTTCGAACCTCTATGAGCTACATGCAAAAGCTTTTCATTAAGTATTTTCGTTAACTAATGCGTTCATTTGGACCTATGTTCTTGAAAAGTTTGCGAAATTATGGGAATAGTAACGATGATCTTACCCGAATATCATCCTGGGATATGTTTTCAAGCTTTTTCGCAAACTCTTTGTCAGTTTCAAGAATTTTCACTACCTCAGCCAAATAGCGGCCGTATTCGAGATTCTGCAAAACCAAAAGCAGGAAAATAAAACATTTAATAAAAAGATTGTTTTGTTCTTTTTTATTGGTTTAACTATTAAATACTTGAATGTGGCCATTTAGCTTTGTCATCTAGTCACAGACAATTTTAATAAAATCGACTTTTGATAATTAGAGACATCTTGGTCTGAAAAAGGTGGCTTTTACGTCAAATGTATGGTAGCTATTATTTGAGCTATCTGTAGCTAACGTACCATGTACGAATAAAGGCAGACATCCACTTTTCATAGCGAGCTTGAAGCTCACGAATTTTTGAATGCGATGTTACAACTACACTTTCCGCATTCTCAAAGCACTAATCAGGGATCAAACGCTTAGGTCAATTGTTAATAGATATGCCTCCATTTTCGATGACTGGAACTTAACAGTTGGCATAGTATTTGTATAGGCACACGGAGACTACACTCTTGTTTTCACGCAAATGCTTGTGTGACTGTCTTTTGAGATCAATAGTGAGCTATTTTTTCGACGGATAGTGTGTGCAGTAAACACTCAAACAAGTGGAACGATCTATGATGAAACAAAACCTGTCTAATATATCCACATGGCTGCACACAGAAAAACAAGCTAGTGTAATCGCCTAATTACGATCACGACCAAACTTACGTTTAAGCATGCCCCATTTGCTTTGCAGCGTAACAGCCATTTCCCTTTAAAGTGAATTCTTGGAGGCGTACCCCTATCTTCAGCTAGCTTATTTTTTGTATTACAGTTCTACATGCATACATGTAGCTGGGCGTACCAGAACTTTGATCTACTAGCAAACCCTGCATAAACAACCAGTGGATTAATATAGCACCTTTACAACGGCATCAGCGTTTCAGGCAGTCACCGCCACTTTGGCAATTATTTCGCCCTACAGATATCTGTCCTGACCCTTACTTTGGCTCATACTCATCCGAAAAGTACGTAGCACTGAATGGTAAAATCAATCGTAGAAACACTTACCATAATTTTTTGGTTCAATCTCTGCAAGGCAGCGGTCTGTTTCGTCAAATCACTGCTGAAAAAAATCTGAACGATTTTAAGGCAAAAAGTACAATAAGCCGCCCTTTGACAATTAGAACCAAACTGATGTGTACTTGAATGCTCGTGTGCTATCCTAGTTCTATGTTACGCCACCGTGAAATTCGTGTCGTACACGAATTGAAATAAAGCTAATGTCCTTAAACCTCGTATAGAATTAACAGTACTAGGAAGCCTGGAGGTCGGCCGCACCCTGTTGGCAGAATCAAAATATAGTGTTTTTAATTTTTCAATAGTTGCGCTAGAGGGAGACGGTTACAGTTGATCAGATAATTCTTATGGATTGAGCTCAGTGGCTTGGTGCATTCACGTGCGCCTTGCTGTCAAAGAAGTAGGTGCACCGGTTGGATCCGCGCCGTTGCACATGTACCTTTATGGGGTTCATCTCACGAAATAAAGCAACGAGCGGTACAATGGACGTTAAATGTTGGCTGATGGTCAGCCCTAAAAATATTATTTAAATAATCTGTATAAAAGACTCGGACAAAACATTACTCACAAACGCAGGATCCGTTTCATTGTTGACATCGTGTGGCGGCCCTGGATCCTGTGCACCGGCGTCTTTATTATTGGGATCAACTGGAGGACAAACAGTAGTGCCAAGGAGTGCCCATGCGACGAGAACAAAACAAAAGGCCCATTCATGGCGAGGAGCCCGTCTATCCGAGCTCATGTTGAGGCGGAGTGAAGTTGCCATTCTCCGTTGGCTTAAGCCTGTAATTAAAAATTCACTAAATTTAACATTATTCAAAATGGGCTGCAACATAAGCACAGAATACACACTGATACTGTATCTTGCTCATATAGCTAAAATTTAATTGGGTGTTATAAAAAGGTTTGCTGATGTTTTGCTCAATGGTAGGTATTCACACGCACCCCGAGATTATCATTAAGAACTAATTGCTCTCGAAAAAATATTTTTTTGTTGGCGTGGAAGTCGATGATTCGTGGAAGTCAAATTGCATTACATTAACATCGCACTACACGGCAATTTACTCCATGATGCAAAAGTCGAGCGTCGCTATAGACTTCTATGGCGCACACGTAACTATCAATATACCTATGTACTGGCTTGAACGGACCGGAATAGTGACACGTCACAGTACTGTTACAGAAATAGCATGGCAAAGTATTTCTTTACATATAAGATGTTAAATTGAATCCAATATTTATCCAAAGTGAAGTAGCAGAAGTAGCGACAATAGGGAATATAGGAAAAGCAATGTAAATGGATACCAAGTGCTAAAGGATCTACGGTTTCACAATCTCTCCAAGTGAATTGAGTTCGTTGAGTTACTCTATATATGTATATATAGAAATAGCACCATTCACGGTAGTTGCTCGCATTATAAAGACTAAATCTATATATGATGAGGAACAAATGTTGAATACTCAAAAATACAACTTCTTCATGAGACTCTAATGTCGAACAAGACTGCCAAATTTATCTATCATGCTAGAGTTGTATCGACTGATACAATATAAAGCTTTTGTGATGTGCTTCGTCAGATTGGTCAACTTCGGTGCAAATTTGTACACTTCCCTGCGATATCTAAGGTAATATCTATTCATTCTATCAACTAGCTTTTTTGAGTAACCATTTCCTTTTCAGTCCTCTTGAAATCGTCTTATTCACGGCAAGGCGGCGACTGTAGATTAAATTTTATTGCTAACGTAGAACACGGCACAGTGAAGCCGTATCGAAGACGTTTTACATTACTTCCTTCTAGGAAGAGAAAAAGGAGTCAAGGGCCAACTGTAAACTATACCAATGACACTCCCCGCATCCACCTTCACTTTTTCTTGCGCGAAAGAAGACACCGCAATTATTTAATAATAGATCACATCCGTAGTTTTGTGTTTCATTTCAGGACGAACATATAATTACAAGCAGCTGTTCGACATAACAGGACATTCGTATTCCGGCACACACTCGTGTCGTCGCGAAGTATAACCCATCATGTTTAAAGACTTTTGGAGCTATCTCCATGGAACACTTCTACAACTGTTTTTCGAACGACAGCAGATACATAAAGATCAAGCTAGTTAGATTGTTAACAAAAAAATCTGTTAGAACACACAAAATGCGAAGACTATTACTCAGCTAAATGCCACACGATAACGGCACAGGTCACTCATAAATGCAACTGAATTACACATGAATTGTCTTGTCTATTATCGTGGTCACAAACATATGGTTCGCTATAATTGGGGTTTACCTCCGCCAGATCTACACGGCAGCGCTGCAGGATCTGTTCGAGCAGCCGGCTCTCTACTCCCGTTGAAAACCAACTTAATACTCCCGCTCAAGCGCTGCGATTGTAGTTAGTTTTGGTACTCAATACAGTAGCGTAAAAAAATTCGTCGGAAAACTGTAAACAAGCGACACTTACCACGCGACAGATTGCGAAAAACGAGCCGGAAATCACCGCCACTTCACTAGCAATCAATACGAAATTGATGAAGCAACAAACACGAAGAAAAGCCTTGGGTCCAGCGGATCGAACTATTTGAAATTACGTGGATCTTTTTTGTCAGCTGGCTCCTTGCCGATAGGCGCAGATCGGAGCTCCGTGTGGGGAGAAGGCATGAAAAATTGCCTGAGGATGCGTACTGTCCATTTATGTGCTTCGCATATTTGAAGCAAGTTATCTTCTGTAATGTAGATGTGAAACTAATACAGCCGCGCAAAGTATCGGTGTGTGACAAATTTCATTTTGAAGCGCGGAATGCGGATCTGCTGGTACTTGAAAAATTGTCAATTGTGATAGGTTATGGCTAAGCAGAGCTTATTCGACTTGGGGTGATCAGAAAAGTTTTTCAATTTAGAGTTTATCCAATGGTTATTTGGCGTCCTTAAGTTTTTTGAGTCTTAGAAAAAAACACTTTCGAATGATTTTCTTTAAATTAAGTCTGACAAATCACCTAATTTCCAAATACTTTTTTTCAAAGTATTGTTTCCACCATCAACCAAACTGCTGTTGTCAACCAAACTGTTTTTCACAGTTTGGTTGAAGCACAAGTGGTTTTAGTAGAAATGTTTGGAGAAAATTCATCGTATTTAACAAATTTTCAAGGGAACTGTCTTGAAATACTACTCGATTTTCTTTAGCCGCAACAGGGCCGAAGTAAATAATGCCTAAATTCAAGAAACGGTGATGCCGATACGTTATTTTAAAATAAAACCCCGATATAATCTCATTGATACGTTTGATGGTTTTTAAAATCCTGCGATTTAACGCAAATTGTATGCTAATCATCCTTAGACCGTTAGTGCAAACGAGAATAACATTGTTGTGTGTTTTAATGAAATTGGGCCTACGTGATACAAAGGTGACCGGAAACCGGGTATACTTTTATATTGTCAAAAAAGTTCGAAACGTGATACGTTATATCGCAGACAAAAATACTTTCTGCATCAACGGAATTGGGCCTGAATAATCCAAACGTAACGAAAACCAGAAACAATTTCATATTTTCAAAAATTTGTAAGTGCTTCTTTATACCGAAGACCAAAATCTCTGTTGCCACCTTCGCAATAGAAGACACTTGTCTAGAAAAGAACATGTTTCTGTTGGTGTTTGGAAATAGGTAAGAGCTTATGAATTACTTCCCATATGGAAGAGTCATAAGGGAAAATTTGGTTATCCTGGATTCGAAATTATAACAATGAAGGAAATGCAAGTAGAGAAACTTAAATGGTAAAATTTCTCTGTATAGGCTAAGCGTCAATTAAGTCGAAAGTTAAATCGAACGTATTGTGACAGCTTAATATACTATTATGTTCTTCCACAGCCTCTCTCGATATCAATGCAAATTCTAGCAACTCGGTTGTACATTCAATTACTCAGAAAGTGCACACATAATATTATATACAACGGACGTTTAAGAAGAGATACATCTTCGTATCACGAATATATGGCTCGATAATTTTATCAAAACTCCTGTAAAGCAAAATTATAGAATAAAGTAATTTCTATTCTTTTGATGTAGTTGTCTCTTTCCCAAAATCATCATAGAAAGGTAATATGGTAAATGAATCCATTCGTATGCGTCTGTTTTGTTGCGTGTATCTGGTTTTGATAATGTAAAGGCACGAGTAATAAGCACGTTTATAATAACATAATCTATCTTGAGCTGCCGAGGATGAACCAGACTAATTTGAATAACAAGCAAGTAGATCAAAGAAAGCATGGACAGTGCATCCAATCCGGACACATTCACAGGCCTACTCACAAACACACACACACACACACGCACAAACTTCTATTTCACTTGAGTAATTCTGAGTCGTTCGTCATTATCACTCAAAAAAATAATTATCAAATCATAAAGTATAACGCTTGCTGACAGAGAAAATAGCTCCACTGCGCAGCCAGCAAGTTATTTTCTGCTTTCTCTCTCCCACACGCGTTTCTTATTTTCTTCTTAATTTCTCTACAATTATAGAAATGCCAGCAATTAGCCACCAACCTTGTAATCATAACTTCATCGTTGATGCCGTCAGCACGCTCAGAAACACCAGAATAATTCTAAGGCTTTTAACATAGAAGAAGACATCCCTTTCACATGTCCCCATAATAATTGCATCGTGTTCTTTTCTTCAAGAGAAGAAACATAGGACTTTGACGGACTTCGCGGCTGTGGTTGCTTGACAAGAGCTGTAGATGAGGCGATCTTGCTTACATTCTGCATCATGCGATCATAGGTATAAAAGAAGCGGCCCTCGATTAAGCAATGTTGTAACACTAATATCAGCCCGTGCTTCGCCTACGTTACTGAAAAAAACAGAAGAGACACAACGGAGAAAATAAAAAAGAAGGAAAATTAAACTAAAAGACAAGCTTCAATGAAAAGGTATGCTACTGACTTTTTACTCGAGCAGAAAAGAGCCTATGGGTAAGAGTAAGGTGCTATTAAGTCAAAATGAGTGTCATAATCAGACGACCACCCTGTCCCATAGACTCAATTTGTTCCTCCTAAATCAAACAACCTACGGCTTCTGCACTTGATTCGCCGGAACCATGTTTGTAGGCCTTGAGTCAATGCGCAAATCTTGTTTGCTCCACAGGTTAATAGTAGGGTTCTTCATAAAAATTTATTCATTGTGCAAAGAGACTTAATAGTCAGTTTGGCCGGTCCAACAATAAGCACATACGCAAAAGTGAGCGCAAAAGTGAAGTTAATTGTACGAAAAACATCATACATTTCTCCATATACAATCCTGCAGGTGACGTTTTATTTCCTGATTACAAGCTAAAGCCATTGACTCGCGCACTTTCAAGCACCTTCCATGTCCAAGAAATGTCCATGATAGTTAATATGTAGTTTTTTAAATAGATCAACAAGTTTCGACCAAAAAGATAATTCAAGCTGTTTGTCATTATAAATTATTAGCCCTGGTCAACTTTTGCCGACGGACAGCTATAACAGTTTACAGTTCTACTTATAATAATTCGATGCGTTGTATTCTTGGTATCCAACAAGTTGATTACCTCATCGGTACACAATTAGAGAACTAACCGGAATTCAAGTTGATGATTTTGCAAAAGTAACAATTGAAAATGGATTGCGGGCTAGAGCAAATCGGGAGTGAGGTCTGCGGGCAATTTGACTCGAACAAATGTCGGAGCTGCGTTATCATGCTCCGTAGGTCCACAGAGTAGACTTGCAAACTTGCAACTTTTTGGATTTGACTGCCCAAAATACTCTCTAAAGTTGTATCAAATTGAATGTTGTGTTTTGGACACAAAGGTTCGTGTTGACAATTCTAGCAGGTAAATGGATGCCAACGCTTCGAGCTGTGAGTGCCCGAACGAAAAATTTGGGCCATTTGTGTATTTAAGTAAATTTAAGATAACATCAGGTAAATTGAAATTTAAGATGCCTTAAGGCAATATGATATTTAGCATTCACCTGTATGTAATTCTTCATTAATATAAGTATAATAAAACTTAAGTCATGTTTAAGGTAATCGGGCGGAATTGCACATATATGCATCTAATATTTTGCCATACTGAGTCGGATCTAGTATTCTTTATTTTTGTGGTAAATGTGCGGCGGCGGGATAAAACCCATGCACCCCCATGTCTTCTCCAGCAAGGTGTAGGCGAATGCTGCAGGAACACTAAGCCATATGGCTCACAAAATTTCCGATGAATTATATTTTTATCTATATTTATTTAAGATACTATTTCTTCAATATCTAAGATAATTCTGCACCTCAAGCTTTAATAAGAGAGTTTCATAAAGATGATGCTGCTAAATCGCAATTAAGGTAATTTAAGCTATATTTAAGGTACCTTTAGATGCTCCTTATCATATATTTAGCTACAGCCGGTTATGCCTGCCGAATTTCAGCAGAAAGCAGCAAAAGCGCTTTTAAGAAAAATTTGTGAGCCCTTAATTTATTTAACGCCTCAATCCTTAGCTCAGTGTTATTGTGATGACAGCTGATATATTCAATAAAGAGAAAAACCGACAAATTCGCATTAAAATGACGGAAGCTCCGGTTATTCACATAAGAATAGCCAACCCACGGATCGCAAAATAAACAAGAATGCGATTTTAAGGTAAATAATAAGATAACTAAATTTATATTGATAATGTTGGCCTACGGAGTCTCTAGCCAATGCAAAAAGCATATCTAGCACTTGAAAGATACCGTTCCACCATCAATCTGATAGTACAGTCTCCAATTTTTGACTTTAAGGTAGTACTCGTTTTTGAGCAAGACTGACAGTCTAAACCGATAACAAGCTGTCCAAATTTAAGAACTGTATCAACAATAGGTGACACAAAAATATCTATATTAGTATATCCGAAGATCGTCAGAACAAATACCGAATGGGCGTTTTTTGGACATCAGGGCATTGATTAGACAATGGTTGCAAGCTAGGTGAGCTGGATGATTTTTGGTTGAGTGTGTGCGTGTAATTAGAACATGGTACTATGAAAAAGCTGAACTAGCTTTTATTTCAGGTTATTATTTTGGGCCAATCCGCTGTCAAGATTAACATTCAAGGTTCTGCTAAACCTATCAATGGAATAAAGCAAAAGCATCTGTAGATTAGAGCCGCACCACTTGTGCAATATGTATCTTCTGATGAATGCATTACCCTCCGACAACACATCTAAAGTTTAAGTCATAATATCTAAAATACAATATAGTAGTTGCCATCAGTAGTGGCTCCTTTAATAAAAGAAATCTGTGTTTTTCGAAAACCGACCTACTTTTTTAGCCATACTATTTATATCCGCGCAGCAAAATATTGGTTTTACATGAAACCAGAGAGAAGAAAGGGAATGTATAAACGTGGAAACAAATTTTTAATGAGCATATTCCATATACGCCAGTGTGTAAATATACAACTGTCAACATTCATGATGAATATAGCTTTATAGAAGTAACACAAGTAGGTCTAGTTCATGGCGGTTTCCTATTGTAGAAAAAATATCTTACACGTCTGGTTCTTAAGACTGATATTTATATCCTCTGTGGAATTCTCCATCTTAGTTCACCTAAGCTGCCGAACAGTGAATTGGGGTTTTATTGACAATGGGAATGGAATTATCAAGCTAAATTTTCCTGGTAATATTACAAAAACCTTATATTAGCTTAACGCCATCTTTTATTGGATGGTATAAACGAGACAACAGCTCAAAAATGGGTATTTGAGTGAAAACCACAGGCGAAAATGTTGACGAAGATGCCGCGGAAGAATTTACTCAAAAAGCGCCCGATTGGATTGTACTCCACCTGATACGAAGTCGAATACTGTTATGGGCTTTGCAACTTACTGCTAAGAAAAAGGGACAATAAACGCAATTTGACAAAGCTACAGAAAACACACTTCATAATATTAACATTTTTGAAAGCGAGGTGTTCCTGTCTGTGAGGAGGTGATTGGGATTCTAGCTGTATTTGTTCATATTACAAAAAAATTTGGGCTAATATCGGGCATTTCCTTTATGGAAAATCATTTGCAAATGTACTGTAATTATTAAAATGGTTAATTACCGTTTTCAATTATGAAATGAGTAAAGATGAGTTTTCGTCGAATTACCTGGCTTATTGTTTTCACTAGCTTTTTACATAGTTTCTGGCTACCGACATTGGCCATTGATTAACCTTATCGTAAAGATGAGAAGTCACACACGGCAACATTTTCGTTGCGGTAACATACCTTTTGTTTGAACAATATACCTTAGAAGAGGCCTTTCTCGCATAAAAGGATCCGTACTTTGCGCTTACTTAGACATCCAGCAAGATATGATGCAACGATGAATCATACTTATAATGCATGTAACATTTAGAAAGTGTTTACCCGTTCATTTATGCGTTTTTGGATACAGTGTGATCTTTTTCCGTATCTCTTCTATGCAAAATTACTACGACATGGAAAAGGCCTACTGAGCCGTTTCACGGAGGCTTTAGGATTTCGGATGGAACATAAACCTGGATAACGGCAATGTTTTACATTGTATCGGGCGAACGTTACGATTAGCCTTGCCAAGCTGACATAAAACTTCCTTCAAACGCATAAGAGTGAACGCTCTAATTACTTAAGGTAGATCTCTGTGAATTTGTGCCAATTATTTTTCGCCTACATCGTAATAAATTCATTATCTTATTTAGGAATGTAAACGATTAGGTATTTAATGTCTTGCCTGCTAAAAATATTTCCTGTTGGCCGCACTGTAAATACGTGGCTTTCCAATTTAACATCGTCGGCTTCTTCTCCCAATAGAGAGTGGGTCAAAAAGTATGATTTCTATTTGAAGCAAACAACGGTTGTGGGTGAACAAGTCCCGCAAGTCACCAATGTACGTTCACTAAAATATCTAGTTAAAATTAGAAAAGCAAAATGCTTTGAATTACTTTAAATACATTTTAAGGTTTTGTGGAAAAACTTAAGGTAACTTTAGGAAACAGACAAAATTTCGTCGAATATTGGATAAAATGCATTTTTATACGAAAAAAATAAAACTAAATTTTATTCTTTCCGCAAATAAATTTACCAAAGTCGCTTTGCAATCGATGAAATGCTATTAAACAGAACTGTGAGCTTTCGCAGTTTAGGCGCCCCGAGTTTGAAGAGTCAACTTGTCAGTAGAATCTTGACGCTAGTATTATTGCAGAAAAATGTGTCTACTGAAGTTTGGCATAAATTACACGGACAATTATGTTGTGACAATATCTCAAACAGTACAATTCGTTCTATACATATACACCGGGTATTGACGCTACTACTCCCTGGAAAGTGTAAGCCTTTTTATTTTTCAGAGGCACGAATTAGTCGAGGACATAGAATGATGTTGTTAACAGCTGAAATGTTCGTGAACGCAGATGCAACCGAAAAAAAATCAGCCGAGTACTTTTTTGACTAAAAATAATAGTGGTAGATATTCATTCACAGGTTCTTTAAACGGAAACTACAGACTCCTACCAGAAAACTCGTACTTTATCGAGACGACATGGCGGCTATCAGTCGAGGTAAGATTCCGTCTCAAAATTTCATGAACCATATGCCCTGTATAACACCGTTTGCAACTTAGTTCCACTTGGTTCTTTCTTAATTGCTACATTTAATTTATATTCTCACAGTTTTAAGCCTAGATAAATGTTGCTGTTCTGTAAAGAACTTTAACCGATAAACCTACTACTATTTAACGACTAAAGGCTGATCGCATGTTCCAAAAAAAGACAAAACCCCCTTTACATCGAATTTAGTGCTAAATTAGGCATATCTCAAAAAACGTGAAATTAGAGTAAGATTGATTGCCTAAGAATAAGTAAGGTTCATAAGGGCATCGTACTGTGCAATAAAATAATATAAGAAGAACTTTTCAATCTTTATTGTCCCTACGTACAAAAAGTAACTTGACAACTTTGCTCCGTGAACATCTTAAGCAACATAACAATGCTCTTACACACCTACCATTATTGAACTGTTCCATAAAGATAGTGAACAACATATGCAGGAATAAAGTATTTCACTACCTCGAAATAATCAGAAAATCATGCTTTCTTGAAAACAGCCATAAAACAACATCCACTAGAGGGATATTTACTTTTCCAAGTGTTTTCGTTCCCCAATTTTTTGTGAGCTTCTTTGAATAAATAAATGTAACAATCAAGGCATAATTCCATTACTATTTTTTGCTGTATGTTCATGAGTCTATTATTTAAGACAATCTTAAGGTAACAGCTTGCAAACGAACAGGCATATCATACCAACTTTCTCTGTGAAAAATATCACTTAGATTTTAATTCGAAAAGTTGATGCACTTTATGATATATAAGAAATACTAGGATCATCCTTCTTGGTGAAAGCATAGATGTCGAAGTTGTATTGTAATCTACTACTATTGTATTCATGTTTGACTCAAATGGTGAAATACCACGATCAGTCAAATTGATACATACTCAATATTTTAAAAAAATAGAAAGAACAAGGTATACATGGCTGATGGGACATCGATTTCCAGCAAAACTGAGTCAAGTTCGCACGAATAAGAACGTAATGGCCGAGAGAGTGGGACGCAATTTTTTGCGTGCGCATTTGTCGTACAATTAGCATGAATTTTTAGTAGTCGAAAATATCGTGTTAAGGCACAGTGTGATTTTATGTTATTATCGTGTATTAAATTTTTGAACATTTACGTTTTATAAAGCTCGCTTATGAAGGCGGTGTGTGAGTAGTTTGAACTCTGGAAATTTCGGTACGAGTCTATGACCGGTTAAAGCATCAGGAAGAACAATTGTTGAACAAATTGGCCTGATATCTCCAGTATGAAATACAGGTAAATAGGCACAGATAACTTATTTATGAGGGAGAGAACGATAGTTGTCTCTATATTTTTCTAGTAGACAGTTGGGACATGTACGCTGAACCCACTATGGGGTCAACCCATGGGGCCATTGCACAGCATCCGGTATACAGTAGTTCCTTGGATTCCTTGGGTCCCGCACATTATATCTGGTGTGCACAAGAAAGTAACATTATGTGATGTTGATGAATGACAGAATGACGACATAAAGGTTTACATCGGTTTATATAAAATAATATTGGCTCCATGTCCTTTTAGCACAGATACCCAGTTTACCGTATTGACGTCATGGGGAGTTGTGTCTAATTTTCGGAAAAACGGCCTTGAGCTTTGTACTTCCGAACGCGCTTTTTGGAAGTAGTCACCAGTAAGTAGCTAGACTCAATGCTGCCTTTTTTAAAAAATAAACAAGGAGATACTTCCTTCAGACTTAGAACTTACCTAATTTTACTTTTTCAAGTCTGCTTCAGCAAAATTTGTTTTATCGCCAATGGCTGGTCTTCAAGAACTTTAAAAAATTATATTACCTATCAGTTAAAGTAAAAAAGTTCATATAATATTTAAGTTTTATATAGATAGTGCAAAGTAAATATACATGTATATATATAATGTGAGCTACCATCTTCTCCTGTGAAGATTGTGCCGCAGGGCGTTTCTACGGCAGTGCGTTCCCTAGCCTCATTATGCAGAGGCTGCTGGTGCAGGACCTTCAATGGGAAAGCAATGGGCGGCCTGCGGCCTGCAGCCTAACCTTCACTAGGGTAACGGTGACCTAGGTATACATTATGCAAGTTCACTATATATAAAAAGTAGATATCTATATAATGTTAAACAACTTTAAGATAAGTTAATCAAGTTATTTCGTTTCATCCGGGGTACCAATTGTTTTTTCATTTCAAAAGGTTACAGTATATTTTAAAATAAATTCTAGCACCAAAATTAATTGAAAAGTGAATATTACTACCGCGATCTTCAGCAGTCTACAATTCTAGTGGATACGCATGTATACGTCGCTTACAGGGTGAACCAGTTCATGAGATTCAAAATTTTCGAAATAGTTGCCATACTAAGGAAACCCTAAATAACTTCCGCTTTGGCCAGATACTAAACTATAAAAAAAGCTTTGGTACTGATATTAATTGATATTACTGATAAAAATAATAATATTAACTTGATATTAATGATAAAAAACATATTAAAATAAATCTATTTTATTTCACGAGTTGTGGCGTAACTTTAGATATTACAGACCGTTTTTAGTTAAATTTTATCACTGGAAAGCTCGTAACTAACGAGCTTCATAACTCAGACTTGCCGCACAGTCGCGACTCAGTGATATAAAAGATCACAAAACTATCGTGAGAGATTGTTGTAAGCCCGTATTTTTTCAATAATTAATTGTACGACCCCTGTTCCTACACCCGCAATTAGGTCATTTGCGTGGGTGTCGTCCTTTTTTTAGTGACACTCGCTTTTTTAATCGGAAAATCACATGTTCTAAGCCGATGACGGTACCATGACCCTGTTCCGCTCACACAACAAAACCACAATTTATAAAATTGGATTAACATCATCAAAAAGATGGTTATTCATCGTTATATCTGTTTAGAGCCTACGTTCATTGTTCACGTTGAATGTGTTACACTTTCTATAAGCGTTCCTCGTGTATTTTAGTTGCTGATACACACTAATTTGCCCATGATGATGTTTTCGCGACTCCCACTACAGTAGATCTCTTCAGGACGGACACCATTCAAAGCTAAACTATAACTAGCGATTTTTCTTATTTAATATACAAGTCATTAAGTTCAATATACGGATGAGTGTGGCAGAACTTATAAAATAGCTCGCCCTTATCTTGCTCTGTTTAAAGAGCGTCTCAAACAAACCGATAAAGATTATCAAGGAATCTCTTGTAACACAGCTGCTCTAATATGATTTCCACTCTTTTAACATTCCTGTTTGTGAAGATTGTAATTATAGATTGATTACACATTGGATTTGCTCACCACTATAGCCTGCGTGAGCTAGTAACGTCGTCCACAAAAACTGCTTTCACAGAGCTTCAGCCTATTTGGACAAAAATTATCCTTGCATTGACTTTTAAAGTAATGTTGCATGTAAAATTCTGGATATAATTAAGCTACCTTTGTGTCATATTTAGTGTATTATGGCAATTAGATTATATCGATCAATTGTATTTGGTCTTATCTGCGATTTGGAAATGGGCTAAATTAGTCTAAAAACATTTTGTCCAGCGAACCCTCAAAGTTTCTCATGTGGCAAGTCCCGAGATCACACTTTGGTAATGTTTCAAAACTCGTCAAACGCGGATTATAGTGCAGCACATCGCGGTATACGAGAGTTTTACTGTAATCCATCCCAAACCCGATGTCCTACCATTGTCCAACATTGTATATCTCGTCCTACCATTGTATGTAATGGGACGGTAGCGTCAGCCATATTCCAATATATAATTTTATTGATTTTTTTATCATTCATATTTGTACTAATATTTTATAATTTATTTTATATCATTCTATAGCAATTACTAAACCCGATCCAGTGAAATGCCAGTCGTGTCGGTCTCGAACGCCAATCTGCTGTTCGTAGTTTGGTTGCATAGCACCGTGTGCTATGTAGAACACACGTTATTCATGCAAACCACGCTGCTGCAGGGTGAATCAGTCCACCGGTCTCGAATTCGACAGGATAGGACAATCATTTTACTAAAATAATTGGCCAAAGCCTAATTTGCAAGCGAAGATTATAGAAAAATAAGCATTTTACATTGTATAAGTTTTTAAATCGATATAATTGGCCCATTTTTCGACTTATGAAATATAAGTAAAGATCGCTCCTATGGTTTCTTTTGGCAATGCTACAGGTGCGCTGAAAGTTCATGAAAACCGATAATGTTTGCGAATTTCGCATGTAGCCGGCATATCGTCAGAACATGTTTGTGGTATGTTCGGTCTGCAAGGTAAGCTTCTCAATGTACCTACCTTGTAAACAATATATCTGCTCCAGGCCTTTTATAGCATAGCTCAAAAACACTATGTATTATCTCACAAAATATAAATGAAACGTCTACTAAACTAACGTCCGACTAAGCTCTGTAGCAGCCTAATTTCATTACTTTGTAATTTTACTTTTCATTGAATAAACTATTGTAAATGTAGACGGTGTTTACGGAAAAACCTCAAGTGACGATCTCGAAAGATGACAATTCGGTATATATATATATATATATATATATATATATGAATTCGCAGTGCTTAAAGAAGCATTCGTAAGGATTTAGAACTGTCGTGCTGTTCTATCATTCAGCGATAAAAACAGGGGACATCCCATTGAGGGCCCGGCTGAGGACAGTCTAGCCATGCAAATGAACGCGCTTTCTCTCTCTGGTAAACGCTCCCTTATGTATATATCGCCTGTCGCCTCCTGAAGTCGGCTAGCAATGTTTTGAAATGGACTCCATATTCTCTTCCCCTAGAGAACTGTAGTTTCGAAAGCCGTCAAGGACACAAACTCGTTTATAGTCTTTTTCAGGACCCCCTTCAAGCGAAGTCGGAGCTCTACCTTTCTCCCGCAGTGTATAATGCTTTTCAGTAAGGTTGCATATGCTCAAGCTGAGCATAAATAGGCCATAATGACCAATATTGCAATGCTGTCAAAAGGTCAGCACTAGCCTACCTGGTGGCTGACCTTCATTTGTCGAAACACTGTGTGATTTTCTTTTTGCAGAACCTATAGATCACAAACGTAGGCTGTTCAATCATGAGGTAAATACTCTTGCCAAACTTTGTGTTCTACAAAAAACAAACCAATGCAAAAACAATAGCCGTGTATGAAAAATATAAAGACATAACTAATATAAAATAACGAATTTGACTGGATCGGGGTTAACTCCCCGATAGATACGTGTTAACACGGATCAAGGATTCAAAAATGTTAGTTGCGTATCGTCTTGGTAACAGCAAATGAAAACAGACAATTACATGAGTGCACAAGAAGACATTTATTGCCATTTATAAAGGCGTGCCTTTGTATTCTCTGAAAGAGAATAGAGGACTGATGTTTGTCCATCAGAAAAAACCAGGGCAACACTACCACAACGCGAGGAAAACATTTTGTTTGGTATTAGGAGGATATGGAAGGGAATCAGAAATGCAGTAGAAAAATTAAACAGTGAGGTATACCGTTAATAAAGGCAAGAATGAGCTTGCCAAAATAATATATTTCAACTCAAAAACGTTCTGCGCAACTACATGGCAGAGCAGAAATGTGAAACGGTAGAACACTAAATAGAAACTGCAAAAATAAAGAAAACAAAAGAAATTGTTGATATAAAGCAACAAAGAGTGATAATAATATTATCATACGTCCCGGGATGTCATGACACTATGAAACTAGAAGGAAACGCGGATCTGTTTATTATAGTGTTGGTACGTTGCCCATCTTGAGAAAAATGCTGTGCGCAATTATTGCGGCTACGTGATTATGCGCACTAACATCAACAGCGATAAATAGAGTACAAAGGAAGTTTTCACAGGAAGCTTCTGATATTGGTGTCGCGGAGCCTCTCTGTAGTCCGTCTTTTTTCTGTTTCTAAATAGGTGTATTTAGAAACAACTGCGCTTAGGTCCAGCAGTAAATTGTGAAGCACGGTTCCGCCTCTCGTTGAATCTGGTTATTACTTTCCGAAATGTTTTCCCAAAACGTATATCGGATTAATCAATTACAAGGTTACCATCAAATGCAGGATGGACTCAATAGCAAGCTTTGCAGTATGGCTGGTTAGAATTCCGGAGATAAAACAAAATGGCGGACCATCCGCGACATTTGCAATCTTTATTTTATCTCTTTTTTACATAAGTCAAGTAAAATAGATTTATGCTGGTCGACTGTTGGAAAAGACTACCAGGTCAAGAGGCACCTCTCTTTTGATGTTTACTTTATCCTTATGGTTTCGTTAAAATGATTGCCATTAAAATAACTACTGGATGTTGCAAAGACTCAATGTGCACATTCATTAATGTGCAACATTGTGTTTGAGTTCGATGCAAATTAGCTCACAATAGGTATAAACCTCGGGCAGGTCAAGTGTTGATGTTATGACCTACGCTTGCTGTACAGTCGAGTAGGCAAAAAAATAGTCAAAACGTCACCGGCTATTAGGATAGAGTATGGTGCTGACCGTAGGAGGAGTTTGGATGTCAATATGTGTTAAGACAAAACTCAGAACAGATTCAATTGAGTGTAGCCATTGCGAGCCGGACCCAAGCTTGCTAATGTTCTCGTAGCGAAACGAACCGAGTCACTCCGTAGTGATTGTGGCACGGTGCAGCTTGCACGAGCTCGCAGATATCTCACAATTCGAGTATTTTAGGTGCTGTTTTAAATATCGCCTAACTGGTGCTTAGAATAGCCACAAAAGGCCACCGAACAACCTGTATTGCACATCCCTGTACTGTTCCTGAATAAAACGAGGCTTAGAATGTACGGCAAAGCATCACTGCTTCAGGCTCAAAAGATAGTAAAAAAATGGCTGTTAAAAGTGCACATACCTCATGGGACCAACCACTCCAAGGTTTCAAACTACACCAACAAGGGTGACAATCTTCTCCTCTTTATAAAAATCTAGTATAGGTCAGCAGCGGAAGTGGCTACACCAATAGACATTACGTGCAGAAACTTATTGGAGCTATAGCCTTAAAATGACTTTATGCAACAGGTTTATTCTTAGTATGCTTGTCGGTTTTCTCATACGGTAGGCTATGGCTTTAAAACACACTAGAGCGGAGTAGAACACGAGTATAACGAGAAATATTAATTAAAACATAACGACTCTTCAGTGTCTTGCATCAGTGAAATTAATCGTGCATAAAAAATAAACGATGCCAGTTCTGTTGGACATGCTGACTGCGTTTTTAGACTGAGTCTGATGCAACTTAGCAGACAACTTGTGCTATTAATACCGGAGTTCTTTGATTAAACTCTACACTATATTTCTGAATTGGCATGGTAAAAGGGCACTTTAGTTGTCTAGTACTTGTTTGCTTTAGAGCTTTGTGTTGCTTCTGCTTAAGAACAAGCTTCAACATTGAGTGAGAGAGCAACGCAAGTTAATGTAAGTCAAATTAACTAATTAAATTAACTAATACTCAAATTAAATAAATGAAAATTACTTTGATTGACTGAGGACCCTGAAGGTAATGGCTCACATCGAATTTGCATAGCTTCCTAATTTAGTCAAAGCCTCGCAGTACAAAGGTTAAGTACAGGAAAACAAGGATTCATTATTATTATTATTATTAGTAAGAGTATTTAGACATATAATATCAATGCTGTTAGGAATCATTGTGGTATGCGATGGACTTACATTTTAATTGCATTTCAACAACAACAGATGCATAAATAATTTATTAAGAAAATTTTTTTCAGAAAACATGAGAAAATACTGCCACGCACGCATTTGATTATTTTCCAATAGCTAGAAGACCAACTACTTTCAACACCCAGTTTCGTAATCCACCTAGGTTAAACACAATACAGTGTTAATTTACTCGTAAAAAAGAACACCTAGTTATTTAGAATGATGTTAATGACATTCATTTCTTTCCTGTATCAAACAAGGAAAATAGAAAAGGTCAATTTAGATTTATATACCAGCTGAAGTGACGGCAACTCTGATACGGAATCTACACTTCCAGACGGTGTAATGTTTAAAAACGCGGAATAATTTAATTAATAAACCTCACAGATTGCAAGATATCCTGCCGCCTTGTCGTGTACAGGTTATCTCCATCAGCTTGTAGGTTAATATTCGCCAAAGGCTGTATTAAATTAATTGTAAGTGCAACTGAGCGTTAACAACAGCAGGTTTGATATTGTGTATGAAATCGTGTTCAACTCGAAACGAAATATCAAAATATCTGGAACCTTTCAAGGTTTTCTCGTATTTTCAAAGACAGATTGAAACGCAAAAAGGAAATATTCGGCATATTTTTCAATTAAAAACCTTGTATTGCTAAAAATTAGGTCTTGATATAAGAATGGCGTACTTTTTTAACTTGTGTTTATATATTACAAATGGTTAACACGTCTTTAGGGTCCATAGTGGAAGTATTAGCTGTCGCTAGGGATAACTGTCGCTATCGGAAAAGTAGCGACATCGTATTGCTCTTGACATATTTGAAATACAAGCGAAAAGTCTCTATAGAAATTCGTTATGGTCTGTAATTATAATTATGAACAGCAGCAGCTACTTCTAAGGCTACAGATGAATACGCCTTGTCGAGCTTGTTGGGTGGTGCATTCGTGTGCGCCTTGCGACCGAATGAGACACGTAGGTGCACGGGTTCGGTCACCGCCGTTGCACATTTACATTTATGGCGTCAGTGTTACGAAGTAGTGTAAAAAGTGTTACCGTGGACATTACATGTTGGCTGATGGTCAACTCTAAAAAATATAAAATATAGATGAGTGCGCCTTACATTGTCAACAAGTGCATTCTTATTAAAGACGACATAGCATCTTCTCTAAACATTGTCCCCAGAAATTATCCTTTGGACGTTTGTTGTCCATTGCTTGTGTCGATTTAATACTATATCAATGTCATGTGATGGCAGAACAAATTTTCCGAGCTCAGAAGTCTCAGTTAATCTACCAGCTATTCGTCTCAGTTATTCCGACTTGACAAGACACGTTGCTACTCTGACACTTGTTCCGCTCTAAACTAAACGAGTTTGGTTACTTAAAGCATATAAAACCCGATATTATAGCACTTTCTAAAATACGCAAGATTAGGTATGGTGTAATTTTCTATCTTCGCTGTAGAAAGTTTTACAAATTCTAGTACGCCCGTACGGAGGCATTATATGGGGTAGTACCACTTAGTGGTACTAGTTTGCTTTTTATTATTATAGCCCATTGCTCTTATCAGCTTCTCAGGTACTCGAACTTTTTGAATATGGAATTGGTGGACTTGTGGGTTCCACACTAACGCTAATATGCACGCGTCAGTGTGCATGTGCATCAAGCATTACCGAAACACCAGAGAAAAGGATACTCGAACTTAAGCTACAATATATGCAGGTGGAGATAAACTTTATTGCATTTATGATATGAATTTTGTCCACAAGTATTATTATCTAGGACCTTTCCCCGTAAGCATTTCTATCCAAAATGTGTAATAAACGTGACCCAAATGTAATTGGAGCAAGCTTCAGCTTGCTCCATTTCTTCGAACCTTAGTCACCTTTCCACCCTTTTGAATATCCTCAAAACGCTCAGCCAATTCTCGAACCAATGCAACTGAAAAGGATCCACCTTAGTGTAGACTTTGACGGCGACTGAGACACAGGCATAAAGTCGGCTCCTCTTCTATGCTGTGAAGCGCTAAACGGATCCCCATATCTCTTTCTCTCACTCTGTATATATATATATATATATATATATATATATATATATTCCGCTGCAGCTCGAAATGGGCAATATAGTCGACAATAGGACGCCGGTGTGCTGGAGGTCTATTTTCTTATCTTTAGACACTAGTGCAACTGGCGACCTCCTTCTGCACCCGTTATGATGTGGGAGGCATTGTCCTCCACAGCCGGCCAAGTCTAGGGTCTCCCTTTTTGTAGCACATAATATCATTGGTAAAACGCAGAAAATGCGATGAAAACGTATGCGAAAAACGTAGACTTTAACGAATCAAGTTTGAACACAAAAGAAAGCGTCAGGATATTCGTCTAGCGATGATTCAAGCAAGATCCGCAAACCGTAATTCTTGTTGAGGAATTTGTGTATGTTTACTGAGCAACATGAAGAAAAAAATGAAACGGGATTAGTTTAAAAAAGTGTGTACTTTCTAAAAAGACTACGAGGTTTAAAAGTTAACTGTCCTCCATCTCCACATAGAAGTTGACTAATCAATTTGACTGGTTTAAGTAAGGATAAAGGAGTCCGTAGATGGATAATTGATGCTTGCATGTCATAAAGTTCGAGACGGTGCTGATAACACTGGCAAACAAATAGCTAATTATACATTTTTGCTGTATACTATAATGAAAACCTAAGAGAATTTTTTTAAAAAGTCGAGGTTCTATGGACACTTTCTCTATTATTGAGCCACAAATAGTAAATTGATGCTCACGTGTAGGACAAAGCCCAGTTGCAGAATTAGCAACCAGTTGCATTGCTGAAAAATGCCAATTGATTCATTCGGCTTAATTAATACATATTGTCAAGCCTAACGAAGAGTAACCTGAAAGTTTTGCTTAGTTCACAGCAATGGCTTTAAACGTGTAATTGTTGCATCTTAACTTCGGTAATTATCATTTGTACATGTTCAGGTGCAAGTTTCCAATTATAGCGCGTGGAATCCGTTGCACTATATTCTCTTTAAATAGTTATCGCCGTTGTAACTTGTAGCGTTACCGCTTGCTCTGTCGCGAAAGCGCTGCATAGGACACTACAACTTTAGTTTATGTTACCAGTGTGAAGTTCCTTAAAAAATAATTTATCGTATCGCTGCTGTGATTTGTAAAAATAGGCAATTTACGGCAACACATGCGCGTGGATACGTTATACAACAGAAATCTTCATTGTCCGCTGGTAGAAACTCAAGTGACTGAGACTTTTGATAGGTAGGCGTTTGAATAGCACACAATGGCGAGATAAATGATTACTTCCATACCATGCTGAGCACACACCATATGGACGAATTCGTTGATATAGTATTGATTTAACCCCAAGATCCAACTGAAAGCTAAAATAGGAATTACACCGCACTGGGAGCACTGTACTTGTTTGCACGAACTGTGTTGAAACTGGTTTATTTTACGTACAGAAGAATATTAACATCTAGATGACTGCACACCGTGCGATTCGCACGGTCAGAAAATATTTCTCTAATGTTCTGATGTAAACCGATTTTGCTTCAACGTAACGGAATCATTGGCCTTAGATATGAAAAAAAGCGTTTAGCCTAGCAATCTCAAGAATAAACCTTAAAAACCGCAACCATGGACTACTAAATTTACATCAAACGACACACAAAACATTAATTAGTAAATCAACGATTTAGTAAGTAGTCAATGTAAATACATGGCTTCCATTGCTTGCGCTGCTTCGTGCGTCTCAATAACGCTTGCACCAGAAGCGAATTTCATTGTTTGCACAAAACTTACACTCATTACACCATACGGGGTGGAAATAATTTCGAAATTTTCGGAAGTTTCACTCTTCTTGCAAGCTAAACTAGAGGAGCAACAACCGGACAGAGGAAACAGCTTCGGTAGATTTATAACTTAGGAATTCTACTTAACTTTTTGCTTCTCGAGTGCTTTCGATCGGACTAAACAACCGTAACGTTTTAGTTCTGTTTAATGACTGAGATTTAAAACAAATTTTTACCCCAACTTTTTTGGCCTAGACTGAACCGTGATACTACTAGTCTTCGATTGGAAGCAACTCTCATAGACGTTCGCCACTTAGACGGCCATCGTCCACTTGGTCCTGAAACATACATTCACCCACAGGCTTCTCTCGTTTTGTCGGGGTAAGTTTTCGTGAAAGCCCACGGGGGGGCGCCACCAGCCAAGCGGAGGACCGCCTTCCCGTCTAGATATATATACACACCACCACCACAGTGTGTGTGTGTGTGTATATATATATATATATATATATATATGTAAGTGTATATATGTGCACCTCCGCTTGCGAAGGTATATACATATATACATATATATATATATATGTATATATATATATATATATATATATACACACTAATGTGCACATGTATAAATAAATATAAGAGTTATTGAATGTATTAAATAGACTCATAGTGTACAACTTCTACGTAAAACCATGGTATGTCAACGCACAAAACGTATGATTGTAATGCAAATCTATATCGTGAGGTATTGTTCAAGTAGTAAAAGTTGAATATATCTACAAGTCGGCTTTGCAAATGACAAAATTGGGAATCTTTGACAGCAATTTTCGATACTTGAATATTAGTATTTAGTCTTCTTGAATTGGAAAGCTATTTAAATT